>KZ505636.1:2302254-2319001 GCA_002844005.1 Limosa lapponica baueri
TCAACAATCTAAAAATAAGTCCCTATTTTTTAATTCAGTGATTATTCTGCTCTGGGAGCATTACAGTGACTGAAGGAGAGCAGAGTAACTAGAAGCCAGAACCATGTACCAATGCTAGAGTATTGATGCATATCAAAGAAGTTAGAGATATGGGTAGACCCATTTTCCCTCTGTCAAATTCCTCCTACTTCCAAGCACTTGCTAAATTTCTGTGGAAATATTGCTAAATCCCAGTTAGTCCCAGTTAAATCCTGTTAATTCCAGATTTGCTTCCAAAAAACAGATGGTATTTTATCATTTGATAAAACTTCACTTAAAGTTGTGAGAATCAGCAGCAGTTTGTTTTCCATCTATGTTGCGCTCAAGAGATTTCTGCTTCCTGCATAACTTTATTCCCTAAAGCTGTACCAGAATGGCCCTCATCCTGCAGCCTTACTGCACTAATACTTGCTTTGTTTCAGTATAATTTTGATGTGAAGAGAAGAAACATGTCAGGGGAGGCATGTTTTATACTCCCACTACATTCTTCTGAAGCTGCAGTGTGTATACACACCTTTAGATTCCTCTTTGCCTACTCAATCCTCTTTGCTCCCCAGCCACTACATCTTTGAATCAGCCACAACTTTCTTCTTCAGCTAATTTCCCTCGATCAAGAATCTGGAGAATGGGCAGAAAGTAGGTATGTTACATTTACTCTCATTAACACAGCTGCTTCAGCCTTGAGGAACTGTATTTGGGCATAGTTAACTAATTCCTGACAACTTTTCCTGAATGTACCTGAATTTATCTGGACTAAAGATGGATCACTGGATAATTTGAAGAAAGTTTCATGCAACTATCCACACTTTTATTTTAAAAGTTGAAATACAATTCCGTATTCTGGAGTTCTGTATCACATAGTTTCACCTCAAAAAATAAAGTTGTTAGAGAGAGAAAACGGCTATCAATTTCAGCAGCTCTCCCTTAATATAACTTTTCATAGCAGACAACTATGCTGTTAGCTTGCTTTATGGAACTGTAGAAACTAGGCACTAGCAAGAAAGAATAAATGGAGAAACAATACCAAGGAATCACATATAAGTCTTCAATCCTTTACATGAACAATTCCAATGGGAATACACAGAATATCCCTTCGACTACCAGTTACTGCTTGGCCTGTCAAAAGGAAATAATCCGAATAAATAGTCATCATATGCAGAAAGGTCTGAAATAATTTTTACGAGAGCATTAAGCCTAAAGCCCATTTATTAGTAGTTATACAAATTCTACAGTTTCTGTGCCCAAATCCTCTTTATTTAAGTGGATGGGGTTTTTCTCATTTTAAAATAAAAATGGTTTTCTTCCACAGACTAAATAATTTGATTTCAATGAGAAAAATATAAACATGTCGTTAATCACCATACAGAGACTGAAGCTGTTGAGAATGTGGTCCTTTAATGTTTAGAAAATATTCTAAGTTATGATAAAAACATGCAATATACTATTTTACTAATATGAGCAGAAGCAGGAAACTCATTTATGTCACTGCTGATTTGACTAAGGCAGTTCGCTCATCTTTAGAAAATATTCAGGAAAATAGTGTTTCAGTAGATTGGATAGCTTCATCTGCATCTGTCAGTACGCTTTTAGAGATCACATAATTGAAAATGAACTATTTCAAGGAATTTCTTCTGGCTCTATGGGAGTCAAAAAGACTTGTACATACAGTATTGACCCTTCTGTTCTGAATAGCACTGTCCTTTTCCTTCTTATACGGTAAATGTGTGCAGACAGAAGTCCAAACCCAAGACTATTGAAGTTATCATCCAGAGTTTCTCTCTTAACACATCCAGAGTTTCTGTTGACAACTGTGAATTTATTTGCAGCTACTATATCAAGGCAGACAATATTTTGAACATACATCAGCTCTGCAACTCTTCTTTAATGGCAATCAATAACTCTGTCCTCCAGTGCCTTGAATAGTTCCATGATTGTTATTTTCATCTTATTCTGAATATATGTGCGACTATACAACACCACCAAGGTTGTAATTTGGTAGCAACTATATCGTCATTAAAACATTCCAATTGTGCTGAACTAAACATCTAGTGAGGATGTAAGACTATTGGTTCCAGCTTGCTTTTGCCTTTGCTGAAGGTCACAGAACAGAGCAAAAGAAGAAAGTCTGTAGTGAAAGTTACCAACTCTTATTTAAAAAACAAAAAAAACCAAACAGAACATGCTGGACCTCTGTTTTGATCCACTCACACAGGAATAATAACATGAGTGGTAAAAACAAATACCTACATAGCACTAAAAAAACCAGTACTTATGGGTAACAGTGGAACACCCTGAACTTCTCAACTAGAATTAGACAACATGAATTACGAGGCAAGAGACGGACAATTATAATATATAGAGATATTTTTTTCCTTAATATCAATTAGCTGCATCTCTCTATTGTCTGTTGACATTTTCTCAGAGGGTATGCACACTATGGCAAAATATCTGTCTACTGGGGGGAGGAGGGGTCCTATACCAGCAAAATCCTCCTGTCTGTGACTTGAATTCCTCACTAGTTAATAGAGTAGCTACTATTACACTATGTTATGACAAATGATACTATAATATGGTGTATTACTATTACTACTATGTCAAAATTATTTATTCATCACACATTATTTATATGGGGTTTAACTCACATATCTCACTTGTGGTAAAGTGGTATGTGGTAAACCTCTTCCATTCCACTGCTATTTCAGAGAGGCCTCTCTACTTCTACACAGAGCTTTGGCTTCAGATGGTTTTACGTGGTTTGCTTTCTTGCCCAGGCTTCTGGTCCCATGATGCCTCATCCTGCTCCTCTCTAGTTTGGTCAATTATTCCCTTCTGGCACAAGGCAACCACGTGTTTCCAAAAGGAAACTCGAGCACGATAAAAAGAAAACCAAAACCTCAAAAAACCCAGAACAAATAGCACCTTCACCCAAACAAACACAACATGGACAATTCCCAGATTCACTCTAAAAAGACAGAGAAGGATTTGCTCCTATAAAAATCATATAGTGAATTTCTATTGGGTTGTGAGGGCAAGGTTTTGGAAGCTGGGGGTCTGCAGTTGTGACCTCTGTGAGAAGAGGGCTCCATGTTGGACAGAGCCAGCTCCAATAAGGACCTGCTGCTGGCCAAAGCTGAGCCCATCAGCCATGCTGTGGTGCCTCTGTGACAACTTATTTAAGAAAGAGTAAAAAAATGCTGCAAAACAGCTGTGAGAGAGGAGCAATAAAAATGTGAGAGAAACAGCCCTGAAGATACGAATGTCAGTGAAGGAAGGGGAGGAGGTGCTCCGGGTGCCAGAGCAGAGATTTCACTGCAGTCTGTGGAGAAGACCATAGGGAAGCAGGTTGACCCTTGCAGCCCATGGGGGTCTGTGCTGCAGCAGGTATTCACACTGCAGCCCATAGAGGACCCTACATTGCAGCAAGTGGATATGCCTGAAAAAAGCTGCAGCCCATGGAAAACCCATGCAGGGAGCAGGGTCCTGGCAGGACCTGTGGCCACGAGAAGAGGAGCCCACGATGGAGCAGGCTTACTAGGAGGACCTGTGGCCAGTGGGGGACCCACACTGGCACAGTCCTTTCTGGAAAGACTGCACCACATGGAAAGGACCCATGCTAGAACAGTTCTTGAAGAATTGTAGACTGTGGGAAGAACTCCACGGTGGAGCAGGGGAAAAGCATGAGAAGGAAAGAGTGGCGGAGAGGAAATCTTATGAACTGACCACAATCTCCATTCCCCATTCACCTATGCTGTTTGGGAGAAGGTACAAGTCTTGGGAATGAAGGAGTGAAGTTGAGCCTGGGAAGAAGGTGTGGAGGATTGTATTTAGTTTTGCTTTTATTTCTCTCTACTTGAATTCTAATTTGCAAAAAATCAGTTTAATCTTCCCCTAGTCGAGTCTGTTTTGTCTGCGATGATAACTGGTGAGTGGTCTCCCTGTCCTTATCTCAACCCACAAGCTTTTTCCTCTTATTTTCTTCCCCTGTCCTGCTAAGGAGGGGGAGTGAGAGCAGCTTGGTGGAAATGTGGCAGCCATCTAAGGTTATCCACCACAGAGTTGCACCTAATTTTCATCTAAATTCATCTGTTGAATGTAGATTTTTTTCAAGTTAGAAAGCACTCTCACCTCCCACCCCCCAAAAAAGAAAATAAGAAAGAGAAATATTGCTAGAAGCTCTGATTAGACTACAGCTTGGACTAAGCTCTCAAAGATTTTAGTTTCTATAATCTAAATCCTCTTAAACAAGTAAGTAAGCCTATGCAAATTGGGATTTTACAAACTGAATCTAGTTAGATATTCATCCCCTTGCCAAACTTCAGGTCACTGATCCAATGTGCAAGAATGCTAGAACTTACCAGAAAGCTTACTTCAAAGCTGCTGAAGTGTTTTGCTTGAATTTCCCCATAAGCACTTTAAGTGAGACAGCCATTGAGTACAAATAACTCAAACAGTTAAATTTCAGAGTTTCTAAATGGTAAAATAAAGAATAATTAAACTAGGTCTTATCTTACCTAGGAAACAATGTTGAATCAAAGTAATGCATTGACTTCACCAATAATATGCTTTATCGTTTCACTCTCTATTATGGTTAAAATATAGGAATTAGAGAGAAAAGATTATTTGCACGTGGATGGGAGAAGATTAAGTAAAATTAAGAAAGATACTTCCCCACTATGTAAAATACCAGCAAGTTCAGTACTATGAAGTAGTGCGCTCTCTGAAATATTTAAGTATTGGAGAGATGTCAAAGTGATGATGAGAGTAAATTTTCCAATCCATATATCGAAGTAAACCTCACTCCATAAAATGCCTAAGTGATCCGCTTTTAGTGCGTAGTTGAACATGAGAATGACTTAGAAATATCTAAAGACCATGAAAAAAAGGTATAAAATTCCGAACTCTATGTACATTCAATTTAATACCAAATGTTTTAAAGATTAAAATAACTAATCATGACTGGAACAAAATGTGTGGCTTCTAAATTATAAAGATATCTAACTGATGATTCAATGCCTTTTTAAACTATATGTTCTAGATTAATTACAGGCCACTGAACATAACCACCTAACAAAGTATAGAGCACATCAGTTATTCTTCCTGTAGTCTTCCCCTCTCATGTTCTGCCTCACCCCATCCCTGTACTGAACCTTAGTGGCAGTTTATACAACTTCGAACATACATAATTATATTATTTATTGAAATAAAAATATAAGATAAATTAAGATCACAGAAAACAAGAGCATCTTTCAGACAAATTCAAAACATATTCAAGAGCTGTTTATAACCATTCATTAGCCTTTCAGTTTGCACTGATACACGATACCATGTCCTTGAGTTTTAATTCTTAGACCTCATTTTTTATCATCTGTATTAATGACATTTTCATTAAATATGAGAAGAAAATAGAAAATAAAGGTCATACAATTCAGGAAATACTGTTCAGACATCTTAGAGACGTATGATGCTTATTAAAGTACAAAAATCACACGCAAGTTACAACAGAGACTTAAAGAACAGTTTATGTAAGAAGGGACTCCTGACTATCCTTTGGTCCAAATCCCTGCTCATGTTACTTTATTTTACTTACTAGATACAGCTTTTCAGCTGCCTTAGTGATGCACAGTAGTGCTAATTATCAAGTTACATTCAAACTTTTTTTTTTATAGTTCACCAGAAGTTAGCATGCTGACCCTGAGCGATTGTTTTGTCTGGATATTACCTACTGCTCTTTTCTGCCTACAAAATAAAATTTAGAGAAATAATACATTTTCTACACTCAGTATATTGTAAATATGGCATGAAGATATCTCTGCTAAAGCTGAATCCAGCATTATAGTTCTTGCTAAGACCAGTTAAGCAAATAATTTATTTTTATACCTGTGTAAGTTTATTCTTTTATAATTTGTATAATAGAGAAAAAAAAATAAGAGTGGAAATAACAGATTTGAAATTAGGATCCAGGGGCTGCTCAAGAGAAGACAACACTTTCTGTTATATAGTACCTTTGAATAAATGGCCATTCTGTATATTATTACACTTGCTGCTTGTGATAAATATGAGACTGTACTCCTGGAATTAAAGAACTATTGCACACCTAATGTATGAGTTATAAATTCTGTAAACTTCCACAGCATTGTTAGTTGAAAAATCAAGAGACCCTTTGTTCTAAATAAATCACAAATGAGTATGGGGCTATGGCATATTAAATTACAAAGAGTCAACTTATGGAATATTTAAGCTGAACATCCACACAACTGGGTCTTGGACCAAAGGTGCTGACCCTCAAGCCTGTCATTGTTTAAGAGGCATTTGGACGCTGCCCTTAGTAACACGTTTTAATTTGATCAGCCCTGAATTGGTCAGGCAGCTGAACTAGATGGTCTTTGTAGGTCCCTTCCAACTAAAATAGTCCATTCCATTTCATCAAGTGCTCACACAGACATCACATTATGAAGGCCTAGCAGGACTGCTAGTAACAATAAACTAATAACAGCAGAAGCAGAATTTATAATCCTGACTTATAACAAAAAGAAAACTGGATTCAACTCAGGAAACTATTACTATAAAGAGGGCTTACAAAGGTAGGCATGGAAACTTACTGCAAGGAAAACAGAAAACTAAAATTTTAAATTAGAGAAGCATAGACATAACTGTGTAAACAGGGAAAATTGTGCTGCCATTGCCATCCACTCAATGCACTATAAATTACTAAAATTTATTGTAAAAAAAGTTCAGTATAAGTACTGACGAAAAGCAGATGTAGTTTGATAAAATATGTCATAACTTCCCATCTAATAAATAAGCATGGCTATGATTTATTGCTTGTGTATAGACAGAATGAGTCTCAAATAGCTCATCTGCATACATCCTGTTATAGCACACATTCTGCTATTTCAGAAAGACAGCTTAGACCACCGGAATAGATTGTATTCTGAAACAGAAGGTGTGTTAAAATAACAATGCAGAGACCGTAATTCCATACCTGATGAGTTCTGTGCTATGTATATTGGATACCTTTATATGTTCCACTTCAAGCACGTAAGCAGACAATAAGACTATAATTCCAAAATTACCAAAAAGTGTTGCAAGAGACTTCAATTTTGTTCTTATTAAATTCACTCATAAAAACCATGTTCACAAAGATCAAGATGCTAGGCTACTTATGACACTGTTGCTACATCACTCGATTTTACAGCTGTCATGTACCTTTAAAAAGCATTAAAGAGTACAATATTAAAACCCCTGAATCTTCCAAGAGTTATTATATCAATATTATATTGATAGTTGTTATATCAATGTTACAGACAAAGCTGAAGAAGAGGAATATTCACCTTTGGGTGGAATCAGGTAAATCACTGACTGTGTATAAGATTATTCTGTAAATAAAGACACTGCAAAGGTTACTCACAGGTCTGCTCTTGTTGCAGAGCCATTGTTTAACCATGCAGAAGCCCTGTGTTGTGGAACCACAAACCTGTCCTGATCAGATGGGTCACATGTTGGTTTTGAACCAGTGTAAAGGACTGGTCACAAATAGCCAGAGCCTGTATTACTACAATGTGAACACTGGCAGTTCTGACTATGTGCCTGGGCCCGTTCTTTCTTCAATCCACAGGAACTATACTGAGAAAACCTTGCATCTAGAGTTACTAAGCACTTAAGGATGCAATAAAACTTTTATTCAAATTGTGCATACATCACATGACAGCCCAGTTAGAAGAATTCAAGCAAATGACAGTGTGAATAGCCTGGTGGCCAGAAAAATTACTTTAATCTGCCTATTACCATTTTCATTTACCTATGACATGAAATATAGGTCATGAAGTGAAAAAGCGAAGCTGAATGCTATTTGGAAATCTGTTATCTTAGGAGCACAGATGATGTAGAAGTAGTGATAACTATTACAAGTGGATTCAGGAGAGCAACTATAGCTGCTTGTTTACTGTTTCCAATTTAAGGAAAATGGCGTGACTTCCTGACAAGATGGTCTAACAATCTCAAACACCTTAAGCCACTTGTGCTAGAACACTGAGAGCACAGAATGCGTTTTCCCAACAAAGTAGCTGGAGGTAATTATAGATTTATTATTCCAAGTGATGTGCCAGCAAATATAATACACCTGGGCAACAACAAATCAACAAAGTCTTAGAACAAAACATCAATTATGCAGCTATTACCTCCAGAGCTGGATGTCAATCTGAAGCTGATAAAAATTACCATTTACTTTCCAGTCTCTTGCAAGACCTAGAGACTGCACTGCCTTTACAATCTGCACCTTTGCCCTGTCAGTATTTAGGGAAAACTTTAACTATCATAGCAGGACAATTTGATTATGCAATGCTTATTACCTTGCCATAAATGGTCAGAAGTAGTATTTCTGTCACTACCTCATCTGCTTCTGTACAGAAGTGAACTTCTGTTCCACTCTTCCAAGCAATGTTTTCAAAAGAGCCCATTGTTAGATAGCAAACAAAGGTCAACTCCTTAGAAGTCGAAAGTTTTCTGAAAGAGAGTTGCTCCAGCAGAACGTCACTACGCTACTCTTAAGCTAATGCAGAAACTGAAAACCTCACAAGAAACTTGAAAGAAAGCTCACAAAACAAACCTCAGAGAGAACAGCTTGAAAGACATTCACTACAAATTTTCTTTGGTGTTCTACATTTTCAGAGGCTTCTTGTTAAATTACACCTAGGAATTTCTTGTACCACTATGGAAAATCCATGAGTCAAGAAATATTTCTAAGTTAGCAGAGATTATTTTAAAAATGTACTAAATGATTAATAAAGGTGAATAATATTTCTTTCCAACCTTAAAATTTAGTAACGATGGGGTTAGGCCACTGACAGCCAGCATAACTATTTCAGGTAAAGCAGTAAAATAATGCTAACATTAAGCTAAAATTAAAGGTGTGCATGTCAGGTTAAAATTTTTATGCAGCTATCCCCAGCACAGTGTAAAATAAAAATAATCAAATGTTTTCCTAAAGCAGTACAAAGGCTGTCAAGCAAGTTTTAGGATGGGCTTCTGTGATGTTCACTAAGTGCTACAAGACTGCAAAGAACGTCTTAAAATTCTTTACTTTTTTCAAAAAAAACCCAAAACTTGAGTTACATGATTTCCCCTGCAGTGATTAATAACCAGCAGCAATATGCTTCATTTTTCTCTTCTGTAAGACATGCATCAGAAATAATTTGCTTCCCCCATGAGTTCGCACTTTTCAGAGCAATGAAAATTTTGCCTGTACATCTCTTTTCTAGGAAGAAATTAAGTCCTCTTTTAGCTATCACTTTTATGCACATACTCCAAAGAGAATTATTTAAGAATGTAACTTGGGGACAAGTGTTATTTCCTAGTGCAGCAGAATAACTACTCCCACTTTTGCCTTGGAAAAATCTCAGGAGAAAACAGACCCTCTGCACAAACAGTAAGTGATGTAGTCAAGTGTATTGGATCTGGCTGGGATGGAGTCAACTTTCCCCATAGCATCTCTCATAGTGCTGTGCTTTGTATTTGTAGCTTGACTGGTGTTATTGACACGTCAGTGTTTTGGTTATTGCTGAGCAGCTCTCACACAGCATCATGGCTGTGTCCAACACCTCTTGCCCCCCCTAAAAAGGCCACTAGGATGGGGGAGGACCAGAAGTTGGGAGGGGACATAGCCAGGACAGCTGACCCAAACTGACCAAAGGGATATTCCACACCATACAACATCATGCTCAGCAATAAAAGCTAAGAGAAAGGAGGAGGGGGGAGCATTCATTATTAAGGCGTTTCTCTTATGAAGCAAGAAGCAACCGCTATGTGTGCTAAGGCCCTACCTCCCAGGAAGTGGCCGGACACTGCCTGCTGGTGGGAAGCAGAGAATAATTTATTTCCTTTTCTTCCACGTACAGCCTTTTCTTTACTTTATTAAACTTCCTTTATCTCAAGCCACAAGTTTTTCATTTTATTTTTTCCCTGTCCTGCTGGGGAGGCAGAGGGAGAGTGGCTGGGTGGGCATCTGGTGTCCAGCCAAGGTTAACCCACCACATCAAGGAAAATGAAGAAAGAGACAGCTGATTAGAGTAAAACAAACAGGAAAGAAAAACATTGAGTGAAAATTATGATTGGTTCAGTGGGCAAGCTAGGTGGCTGCCTCATGCAGCAAGACTGGAGAAACATCACTGGTAATCCTGATAAGTGATTATCTGCATAGTCAGTCATAAATGATGTACTAAATCATAAATGATATAGTTCCAAGGCTAGGTAAGTATTTTGCTTATCATCTTATGCACATTCTGAGCAATTCTGTATAATACACAAATTATGATTTTGCAATAAATTTAAATAAGTTTATTAGAAGTCCTTAAGTCATCAAACTTTTACATAAAGATTCTTGGACTTAAAATTGGGCTTCAGTGTAACTCTAGACAATGTTTATTGAGCTTCATCTGAAAACCGCAGGTGAAACATTTGTCTGTGATTAACGTATTTCAATGCCTTATTCAGTATTTCACCATGGTTAGCATGCTTAAGTATGATGGAGCATGTACTGTTAATAAATTTATTATGATGTTTTGTGAATACAGAGTAGAAAGACAAGCATATGCTGCAGAAAATAGTAAAGCAGCAAGAAATAAGTGTGCATGAAAGCAAACTAAGCAGTTGATAATAGTGTTAAAGCTGTATCTTTACCTTAGACCCAAGCCCAGAGCCTTGTTCCAGCAAGGTTCAGGACAGAGATACTTCTCATCACCTTTTTTTTTTTTTTTTAATCTGAGTTGGGATACAAATAAGCATCTATTATGGACAGAAAGCACCAATTTTAGCTGAGAAGTTGCAAAAAGAAGCCTGGAAAGAAACAGTAGGTAGATCATATTCAGTTTGAATACACCCTTGATCACATATTAACACTGTAACTAGTCTAACCCAACAGAAATAATTTAAGCGCTAAAATATTTCTAGAAGTTACTCAAAAATACAATAAGAAGTTTTTAAAGTTCATCTAATCATTGGAATAAGAGTTTTGTTAAACAAATTAGCTATTTTATGTTCTTAGATGACATTGGATTTTTCTAAAGAAATTACGAAGGAAAAAAGCATTCCTATCACGGTATTTAAAAATTAACAAAAATAACCTATTTTTCAATTCAAAGTACAAACCCCAATCTTATTTAAGCACAGGGCCTCTGATCCAAAATCAAGAGCTAACAAAAAAGAAAGCAAACAATGCAACTGATCAGGTCTAAAGAATAAACACCTATAAGCATCATTCATGCAACTGTGCCACTGTTTTGTTTGCTATTTGTAATTCTTATTTACAATTGCTGCAATGAGGTGGGAGGGCAGGTCTTTGCAATGAACATTGCCAAACTGTGTCCATATGTACCGATTTGATGGGAAAAAATAACACCGTAAAGTCATTTACAAATCATTTTATCAAAGTGTCCCTTTTAATGTTCAGCACAGCACAGTATCCAAAGAACAGTAGGAGTCAGTGGTCCTGAGAGGCCAAATGGTTTAAATATACAAATGTAAACTGATAATCAAATTTGTTACATATGTACGATGTAAAAGGAATATGTGGAAACAAGACAGAAATATTTGATATTTGTCTTTTCCTTTGTGCCATATATCAACACATCCTCTTTATGTCATGTGTTATATTGTAGGTTATTTCTCCCTGATATAGCACCGTATCTGTGTTGAAGAGATTGCTTCCTTGATACTTTAATATGGGGAAAGAGCATATTTTGTTCCTGCTATGTAAAAGGGTGTAATTGAAGAAAATCATGTCTAGCATTCATGTAATTCTTCCCACACCTTTCCCTCAAGTGTCCTTGCTCACCACAAGGACATGGACTCCATTATTGCCTCTCAAATCTCCTACTTCTAAACCTGCAGGAATTCCCATACATACAGGAATTTAAGAAGAAAATTAACATGTCATTACATGAAACCCAAACATCTAACCAAAACCAAACACTGAGTGCATCCAGAAACATATGAATAGGATTCTATTAACACTTGGTTTGATGATTCTGACTTTTTTTGTTTTTGAATCACAGCTTTACTACAGCAGATACAGGACACAAAATTCAACATAAAATTGCATCAAAAGAGCATTATATAAACCTGATGTTCTAGCTTTCAAAACTTGATTGGCTTCATAAAACAACATAGCTAGTAAAAGATAAAGGCATCATCATGTGAAATATTAACACCATTTTTAAAATACAACACCATTTTTATATTGTTTCATCTAATGTTTATTTCCTTTGATGTTATCAAAGTAAGACTGTTCACATATTTTTCATAATACGATATTCCCGTTATTTTCTTTTTTCACATGTCCATCATATCTACCTGAACAGTATTATCAAAATCACAGTAGCCTTACAAGTGTCTTATCAGTACGCCAAACGATAGAACGGTCCAGCTCATAAATGTCTTATCAACACATCCTTATAAACAGTGTAGAAATGTTCCCATAGCCACACGGAAGCTTATGCTACTCTCAAAGACTAATATATCATGTTAGAGTATCATATCTACTGCTCTAATTATGACTTAATAACAACAAAAATAATAAAATTGCCCCACACACTATTTTTTACACTTTTCTGCTGCAATTAATACTAATGTCCAAAAAATAAGTTGTCATATTTCACTGTTTAAAAAATGTATATTATAAAAAAAAAATCACTGGAACAAAGAACTACTATGAAATAAAGTTCAGTCTCTGATTACTATCTATGATTTTTATCATTTCTTCCGTCACTCTGCCTGAGTTTTTCACACCTATTGAAAGCTCTTCAGCTACGAAAAGTAATCAGTGAAATAGTTCCTGAGCTCACTTAACTAGTAAAAGACAGTGAAAAACAACTTTGCAAGTTACTAAGCAAAATAAACAGTCAACAATTCTTTAGAACATACACCTAGAAGTTAATTGAAATATAATTAAACCTCGCTAATTTCTTTAGAAAATAAAATAAATCCAGTTGCTATTCTTTTTCATGGGTAAAATAATGAAAAAAAGTAACTACCATCCAGAAATCTCCTGGCATACAAATCTGAGATAGAGAAAATTGCTCAGAGATGTGTATTATTGTATCATAGATATTACTGTACCGAAAATTTTCTCAAACAAATAGTCTGGCAGAAGACTACAGTTCTGTAAAATAAACAGGAAGACAAAACTTTGTGGATATAAATCTCATTAACATGCCTATGGATTTCAAACAACTCATGTGATGATGTGTGTTTACAGTGTACTGAGGAGAACAGGATGTAGTGCACATTCTCCATGTTAAATATTTGGAAGGAAGAGCTTTTAATCTATAAAAAATGATCATTTTTTGAGGTAAGGCAGCTAACAGCCCAGGATAACTCTTTATAAATAATAGGTTTTAAGTAGAAAGAGGTGCTAATTGATTATGAAACCCCATGAAGTTTAGAAAAGCAATTGAAGGTTAAAAATAACACTTAATAATGAGATTTCCTTAAGGCTGCATGTTGCAGTAATATATCACTACATAATAAAATCCATATTCTTAACTGGTGATGCCTACCTGCCTGATGTAACCCCATTTACTGTAACTCTAAGCCCAACTCATCAGCCAGTTGTTCATCCAACATATTATGGACTTATCTAGCTGTATTCTGGACACTTTGTCCAGAAGGATACTGTGAAAGACAGCATCAAAAGCTTTACTAAAATCATAAACCACATCTACTAGCTTTCCTTGGTCAACTAGATAGGTTACCTTGTCATAAAAGGAAATTTAGTTACGCAGGACTTTTCCCTCATGAACCTGCGTTGGCTATAACCAATGACTGCATTGTCTCTCAAGTGTTTTTTGGTAAGTCCCAGAAGAACCTTCTCCATAATTCTACCAGGCACTGAAGTGAGATGGACAGGTCTATAGGTACCAGGGTCTTCCTTCTTACTCTCATTGAAAATTGGAACAATATTTACCAGCTTCTAGTTAACTGGAACCTCTCCAGACTTCCAAGACTGTTGAAAAATAAAGGAGAGAGGTCCTCCAAAAACATCAGCCTACTCTTTCAGGACACCGGGATGAATCTCATTGGGCCCCATACGCCTGTCTACATCCAGCTGGAGCAGCAAGCCTTGAACAATTTCTGAGTTGGCTTTCTTTCCAGAGTTTACCATCCCCCCAGTCACAGTCTTCCAAAACAGGACTCTAGGGCTCCCAGGGCCCATCACTGGTGTTAAAGAAAGAGGCAAAGGCGGCATTAAACGTCTCTGCTTTTTCAATGTCTCTATTTGTGAGGCGAGCAACCTCACGAAGTAATGGACTAATGGTATCTATCTCTGCTCCTCCTTTTGCTGTTAAAATATTTTTAAAAGCCCTTTTTTTTTGTCCTTCACAGTGCTGGTCAGCTTGAACTCTAATTGAGGTTTGGTCACAGGAATTTTCTTCCTGCAGTGACAAACAGCATCTCTGTCATCTTCCTGTGTCACCTGTCCTTCTGCCAATATCCATACACTTTCTTTTTCCACCTAAATTCTAGAAGCAGCATTAAATACATAAGGAGAGAAATAATGAAGGAGTTGACATACAGTTGTTCACAAGCACGGCTAAACCTAACAGATAGGAAGGCCATTAAGAAAAAAGCAGACAACTTAAGGACTTAATCTTATTGTAATGGCATTGTATTTTGATGGTCTAAGGCCAGAGGCAAGGCAGGTTTTGGAAAAGCAACTGAAAGAGTTTGGGGAAAAATAAAAATAATAATCTTCAACAGCTTGCTGTGGCCCAACTATTAAAGCTGAGATAGTAAAATAGCAGTAATGAAATTTGTACAGGCCTTTCTTACTCTGAAGAGGTGAACTTATTCACATTAACTTCAACCACAGACAGCTTAAGAAAGACTCAGATTTTAATGACTATGTCTACTCTAATATGTTGAATAAGGTTTTCTTCATAGGGGCTTTTTGTTTCCTTGATAAAATTGACTGAATTTTAAATGCATTTTTCCCCTATTCTATTCCTCCACTTGCCTCAGCCTCCAAGTCAATCTGACATGTGTCTAATCAACCAGCTGTTAAGTGTATGGAAATAAGGTTAGGACAATGTGTTACTCCTTTTTTATTTAGCTATAAACTGAGAAATAAGCATACAGGTAATGTAACAGATACCTGTAATACACATAAATGCAGAAAGCAGAATTCCTTTGGCCCTAAGGAATATTGCTAGGCAGGAAGATCAATATATTGATAATCAGGTGTTAAATCTGTTAAACAAAGAAGTCAGAAAGAGTTATTGAAGGAAAAAATGTTGATGGAGTAAATGTATTCATAGCAGTTGCTCAAATACTGGTTTTACCAGTATTTACTGGATGAACTTTATTTTATTTATGTCTGTTACTTTAATGCAAAAAGTTGGACTATGTTTATAAATTAGCTTGAGATGTCAATTTCTGAGATACTGTCAACATAGAAGAAAAAGTAACATGAGTAAAATGTCAGCTGAGCTACCTGAAGACAAGACCATGCTGCTTCAGTTAAAAATGTGATGAAAAGAATATAAGAAGTTGCAGTTTGTGGTGTGTTCTATATGCTAGTCTCATTAGATGGGTAATAACAATTAATGTATGTGGCTGGAGAGAATGAAAAACTACAATTTTAACATCTGGCCCCTTCCCATATAAGTGTCATTTCTGGAGTGTCTAGGTTGAGATCCTGGTACCTGATAAGTAAAAAGTGTGAGCAATCAGAAATACCAGGAAGGCAAATGAGAGATGTAATGCATCGGTTCAACAACCACTTAAAATCACAGGCTGGTTAGCAGCAATAAAGCCCCAGTTGTGTATCACAAAGTAAGGAGTTCCAACAGTAGTTTGGCCACTAATTCATGAATAAGTTCAGATTTATCCTTACCCTGTTTTCTTCACATACAACAGCAGGATGGTAATGTTTGGGTTTTTTTTAATCTTGGGGTGGAGAAAAAAGCATTGTGATCCTTGTTATGAAAAGAAAATAAGATCGTATATATATGCTAAAACCAATATAGAATTATTGTGTATTTATTGCAGGCTTTAAAGGCGGCAAAGGCCAACACTTGAATTATGAGATTAAAAATATTAAACAGCTGCGACATTTCCCAGGCACCATTCATCCAATGCAATGAACGAGGCAGGGAGCCTAAGGGAAATACTGAGTGACTATGTAATTAAAGAGTGTAGATAATGAACATGCATACAGAGGCTGAATTATGCTTTCCTGGGTAACATACATTCTGACACTTCCTAATTTTTGAACAATTGACTTTGCAAAAAGACTATCCTCCAAAAAAGCACCATCCCACAGTTCTTGAATTCAATCCACTCCATACCTAGCTTAAGCAAAAGGAAAAAATACAATGTATTATTTAGATAAACTTTTCACCTCCATCATACTATGTTTCTTTAGTAGTTTTTGAAAATTAACTACTGCAGCACAGACTGAGCCACAGATCTAATGTTAAACAGCTTCTGGATAAATCCTAATTCTGGCACAGTGGAAAAGGACCAGTGGGACCTGTGCTTTTCTCAAACACCATCCATCCAGGTGCCAAAATAAGGTGCAAGTCTTGAGAGACTAAATAGCTTTGTGATTCATGCTTTCCTTCCTACATAAACAACTCTGACTTTTAAAATATTACCGGGTATCTGAGTTAGCTCTTCACTAAAATAAAGAGGTCACTTCAAATACCTCAAAGCC
>KZ505636.1:2320190-2334847 GCA_002844005.1 Limosa lapponica baueri
GACTGCTAAATACAAGTATTGCATTTAAGTTATGCTTTATTATATTCTATTATAATTAATTTTATTTAATGACACCTCCCTACAGTTGCTAGGTATACAAATTAAACTGGGATTCCTAGGTCTCATTGAATTCAGTGATTCGAGAGGCTTAATGTAAATTGTGCTTGCTATGGGCTGAGACTAACAAGATACCATCTATATGTCCACTGTCATCTAAAGGTAGTCTGAAAATGAACTAAAGAAATATAAAATGAAAGACAGATGGAAGGAAAGACATAATATTGTCATAAGTTGGTCCTCAATGTCACTTACAAATTTTGCCAAGACACAGTTTTGCTCCCTACATGAAGACAGAAAAAAAGAAACACATCTAACAAACCTGTATTTTAATCAAGTTGGTAAAAGAAATGTCCTTTGTTCAAAGGAACCTCTGTAGGTAGGGAGGAATCAAAGTTGGGAGTCTTTGTGTTCTGTAGCTGGAAACTGTTCTGCCTATTTGGAGATTGATAGGCATTAGAGAAAAAATAAAGATCAGGTAAATTCTAGCAGGTGCTAGTTACTCAAAAGCACGTTCAACAAATCTCGCTGACTAAAGTATATTCCTGCACACTTATTTTAATTTATAAATGTGAGTGTTAAACACAAACTTACAATGGCAGTATTGAAAATGCTAGACTTTCACCATAAAGATCTGACTAATACAAATGACAGTGGATCCTCCAATAAGATTTGGAAATACTTAGCAAGAAAAATAGGGATTCACTTCATCAATAATCAGCCCACTAACACTACTGAAAGTAGTGCTGTAAGTGGTGCTTAAAAGTAGGAAAGTACTAAAAGTGAAATAACAGTAGAAAGCATAAGAAATTAGAAGTCTAAAGAGTGACATTTATTCTTGGATCATTTCAGATGAGATCTCGTGGGACTTTACCCACACTTAATTTATTTCACTAAAAACACCCAGTAAATTATTTCAGTTCTGCAAGATAGGTGGTCATGAAAAACTTCTCTGTATAACATAATTTGTGATCTGCCTTTCACTGATGATGCACCTTGTCTCTAACGTTTTCCATTCTGCATCCATAATAGGATTTAGAGAGGCTTTAGAATGGGATGCCACCCATGCTTCTGAAGATGACAATCCTATCAAACTGCTTAACATCTAAATCTGGTTTTTCACACCAACTCCATTACTTTAGAAATAGAGTTTGACTTTTCTTTGCACTGCCCCTCACTTGCTACCAGTCATTTCTAGAAAACTTAATATCTGACACTAGAGATTTCCTTTCACAGAAAAATTCTTATGCAACTAAGTTGCCATAAAAAGCTGTAAAGAAGCTAAAAAACGCAAAAGACTAGTTACCTCATTTTCACCTCTAGTCAAGTGGCTGAAGCTCTAAGAACTTATCCCATACTGAAACTGTATGTATACATCTATTTCGTTGAACAAAAGAAACTTGGATCAAAGCAAAATTCTACTTGTAATACTTGCAATCTGCTCATTAAAGGAGGTTTCTGTGGCAACAAAACCTATCATTATTGAACCACATTCATTTCTTAAGTATGTCAAGTATATTACTAGTAGTTCAGTCATGGTGGGAGAGGGACTGGAGCACTGTGAAACTGCAGCTGCACTGGGCCCAGATCACCCTGTGTTCTTATGATTCATCTTTACTTTTAGCTTGGATCACAACGCAGTACCAAAATCCTTGTAATCTTCTTGAGCTCCCCACAGTGAATCAGTCCAGGGTTTAACTCTACCATACCCTAGAACTATGACAATTTTATAAGAAGAAATATTTAAGTCTAGCAATGATCCTTGCTTGAAATATTCCAGAAAAATAAATTAATAAAACAGAACTATGGAATCCATTGGCAAACAACAAGAAACTTTCCATGTTTAAAATAAACATGGCTTTTTAGAGGCATCATAACTAATACAGAAGTGGAAAAATGAGCACTTCTTTGTAAACTGATGATCTGATTCACATCACAGATGACAATATATAAATTCCTTAGCACAGAGGTAGTATATCTAAATGCATTTATATTGGCTGCATTAGAGATTTAAAACCAGAGAGAGCAATGCTGATTTTACGGCCAAAACATCCATGGGCATAAATCCAACGAGAATTAAACTGATATAGAACTATTTTCCTAGATAATATTAATTTGTATTTCTCCAAAGGTTTTAGGAATAAATAGCATTATTTGTACAGACATTTTGGGAGTTTTTAAAGACACTGACCAAGTTTGGGCTTTTTTTCACACTTAAAAATTTTTAAAAAATTACCTAAACCACCATATTTTAAAATAAATATGTCAACTTGAAACATTTTTCATAACAAGTTGAAGTGGAGAAATCCCTGGATTTTTAGAACACATCTGACCCTGTTATAGAAAATATTTATGAGGAGCAAAAGGAAAAAAAAAGACAAAAAGTTTTCATGATATTTCTGCTTAGTTTCTACTAATACGAAGAAAACAGAAAAGTGACAAGGTGTGGTGAGATGTTAATTTTCTTTGGTAGTTTTGAGCTCACTGGAAATAGGAGGCTTGCAGTCACTAAGAAAGACTAAGGAATGATTATTGTTTTGCTCAGCTTAGTTCTGGCTTGCTAACCACAAAGACAAAAAGATAGCTAGTTTTGTGTTGGCTCTCCATAGCTTACCTGCACACAGCTTCACACTAATGGAATGCAATTCTTTGCACGTTTTCAGCTTTTTAGTCTTATTCAAAAAGTATTTTAAATGATAATATTTACTCCAGAACTTGCCTAACAGAGTGTTCTGCTTTAGCAGACATACCTATCAAAAAAAAAAAAAAATCAGAAGAATGAACAATAGGTCATCTGCAGGAAGAACATGATGTCGTGGCATAGAAGGTTATAACAGAGAACAGAGAGAACAAAACTCTCAAAAATGAAACACGCCACAAATTTACTGATTTTAATTATGGTTCAGATGTCCTGCCAGGTGTGCTAAATATAGCCATTGTTAGTTTACTGCAAAAGGCACTTAAAAGAACTAAAAATAACCGTGTAGAAATCATGGGGAAAAAATAATAAATTCCAGGCACCAGTCAACTGAGTAATAAGGCCACATAAAAGCCAATTAAATTTATAATCCTCAAGATCTTGTTGAAGAGATCAAAACTAGCAAACTTCCAATGTCTACAGTACATCTTTATATGACTATTTCTAATCTACAACAGCATTTGACAATAGAAAAAAAAAATATACTTCCAGAATAAAAAAAAAACAAAACAAAACAAACAAACAAAAAAAACCACCAAAAAACCCACCAAAACCCCACAGTTTTAAATACTCCTAAAAACAAGAGGTAAGGGAGTGGGAGGAAGGAAAGTAAGTGGTTTGAAAAAGATGTTGGTAATCTTTTTTTAAACTCCCCACTGGGTAATATGAGCCTATAACCAATAGGCGTGGGGCCTAAAATTGTTGGAAGTGAATAAATTTTGACCCACCATCTGTTTTTCTCAAAAACAGACAATTAGCAATTTAATTGACTTGGCACACTATATATAACAGTACATATGTCACACTAGATTGGTTTTTATAACGCTGTAGAAAAGGTACCTTGAAACTTTTGGATTATTCTTTTTTTTCTTGGTGGTTGTATTTTAGAGACTTTTTTTTTTTTTATTTTGACAAAAACTATGCCCAGGGCTTAAATTCTCCCACGTGCAGTTTTCAGTCTTTTTAAATGCAGTGCTAAAGTAGGAAACAATGCACCATACCTCTATGCCAAATGCTATTTATTATTTATTACACTGTGTCCATGCTTTCATTTTAAGTATCTTGCAGCTGGACTGTCAGATTTCAGGTGTCCTTTAAGTTGATATAAAAAGTTACCAGTAGAGATGGCAATGTTAACAGAATGCATAACTTCCTACTGTCCAAGTATGAGACATTTTCCCACCTTATAAATACATTAACACAAAGTACATTTTCAGGATTATTTTCCATCTAACTCCTCTGTTTCTTCCTATATATTTACATGGTTAAGCATTCGGGGAGTTGGAGTGTGGGTGAAAAGTTAGCAATTTGAAGCAAATATAACAATAACACAGTAAGATTTAATAAACTAATAAACAAGTTGCAACATGGTATCTTTAAATAGCCATAGCGCTCCATCGGGTTTATTATCGAATATGAAGGTATTTTACAACTTAAACTTTTTTGGGTTTTTTTTTTCGTTTGTTTTGGAGGGGGTTTTTTGTTTGTTTAGTTTGTTGGGTTTTTGTGTGGGTTTTTTTTCCCCCAGCATAGAATCATAGATTCAGAGAATCATGCAGGTTGGAAGGGACCTCTGGAGATCATCTAGTCCAATCTCCCTGCTCAAACAGGGTCATCTACATCAGGTTGCCCAGGACCATGTTCAGTCAAGTTTTGAATGATATCCAAAGTTGGGTACAATGCATACTCTCCGGGCAACTTGTTTCAGTTTGACCATCCTCTCAGTAAAAGAGTGTTTTCTTATATCCAGATGGAATTTCATGTTTTAATGTGTGGCAATTGCTTCTTCTAGGTACTACTGAGAAGAGCCTTGGTCCCTCTTCTGCATTCATTCCCAACAGGTATTTATATACATGGATAAGATCCCCCTATACTCCACTCCTGGCTGAACAGCTCCACTGATCTCATCCTCTTCTCATACGAAAGCTGCTCCAACCCTTTAATCGTATTTGTGACCCTGTGACTTGCTCCTCTAAGTCCATACACTTCTTCTACTGGGTAGCCTAGAGCTGGACACAGTATTCCAGATGTGAGTAACAAATAGCTATGGAATTCCTTAATTCTTTCCTATGGCAGATATAAAAGTTCAAAAATCATGTAATATTCCACAAGATTTGTACGGGCAGAGAAAGCTTCAATTGTTTTTGTATACAGAAGTAGATAGACATATATTATTCATATGGGTATACTTAATTATTTTTGTTAGATGATAATGATATTTTGCTTATTTTTATTATGAAAAAGTGAAAATCCATTAATTAATTCTCTAACTCTCACAAGTTGCCTGTCTATTTAAAGGCTGTGTCATAATTAACATGAAAATACTTTTAAAATTATTCTGTCAGGTAATGTCAAATTCTGACTCTATCATTGTCTTAGACTATTAATGTCAGTTTCTAAATCCACAGGTGTAGAAGCTTGCACTTGAACTTTAGAGATTCGAGCAAAAAAATTAATTCTGCATATCCATTGTCTTTTTAGAGTGAATGGGAGAAAAGATTGCAACAAAAGCACTAAATTCTACAGCACATTTTCTGGAAAACCATTAAATCCGCCTAGTCATACCAACTTAGAAGTTCCTAGGGTTTCTTTCTCAGATATTCAATCAGGTTTCATAAATGTTCCTGAAGCTAAAAGGAATTTTAGATCATCTACTCTCATCTTGTGTTACTTCAGCTGACCAGAAGCTTGCTCTTAGTAAGATCTGCAAGAGTTTTGATATGCAAAATATTTCAGCCTAGAGGGAGGGAGGAGGAATGAAAAGAAAAGAGGGAAGAGGGGAGTGGGAAGAGTGCCTCTGGCAAAAAGCTCCTTTCATGTAAATAGAAGGACTTTTCTACAACATCTGGAGAATACATTAATTGCAAATAAGAGAAGATACGACCAGATATTAAAACACAGAAAATTAAATAAAAAAAATATGGCAGGTATTTTGAGCTCTTACTTGGAGAAAATAGACTCAGTGGTTGGACACCTTACTACTACCTTGGAGCACGGGCCAGTTCATGCAGTATTTTGTTTTCTGATAAAATTAAATATTTTAGTGTTTTGCACATGCTGCGAGTGGTCAAATAAACAACAACAAAAAAGAAAGCTAAAGCCAAAGACAGCTGCCACCCTCTCCCCATACACATACAACAGAAAAAGAAACTATATATATACCTTAGGTGAAACATTCCTTTCCATCAGCATCAAGTATATACAGATAGAAGTATATACAATAACTGCCTTGACTGTTCAAGAGTTAATTAATCATTAATTATTTTAATCATTAATCATTTTGGAGTCACTTCTTAATTCCCATAATATATAAAAAAAGAAAAAGCTTAGATTTAGAACTCAAAGATAGGAGATGATAGTCTATTTATTGATGTGACAACACAAAGGCAGCTTTTTTCACTCTATTAGAGACTGGATTTTTCTCTCAGTTTTAAGGAATTCCGGCTCACATTACGCATCTCACAAATACTTTAATAACAAATTTGTGGTATCACGGGCATCTTCAATTTGCCATTCTGGCACTTTTCATATATCATGAAATATGTTATGCATAGAAATACACATAGAAATGCAGGAATGAAAGAGAGGGGAAAGAAAAAAAGAAAAGAACCCACAACTTTCTCATGGTCTTTCTGGGAGAGAGTACAATGGCTAATTCAAAAGTATAAGCCATTAATTAAACATAATATGACTGTAGATTTTAACTAAAGTATACTGAAGTGTTTATTTGTATTCTGTGTGCATCCCTAATAGGTGCACTAGAACCTATGTACTCAGTCTTTCATTTTATATGTATAATTTCTGTAAGAATATGACAGCATAGTAAACAAAAATTCTTATTTTAGATATAATGATGAAAAGGGATGTTCATTATATTTCAGATATCCAACATGAATTATCAGCATATATAAGCCTAAAGACATGTTATAAGTTAAAAATTAAAACTCTCTAAAGATTTTCTATAAAAACAAAAAAAAAGGCACATCAACCAGAAATTCACATAATGTTCTCTGTGCCATAGAAACTAGCTCTTTATAAACTGTTGCTTCAGCACCAGCAAAATATGATGAGGATTCAAATATACCGAAAAGTTGGCAATAATACCAATTAAAAAGAAAGTGTGTATTCAACAGTCCATAAAATAATTAATAAGCTTAATGAAAGGGAATTTATTATTTAATGCACTATCTGTGCCCCATCTTTGGAAGTAAGTATCATCATATAGTGAGCTGGTGTACTAATTTTGGCTGAGATAGGGTTAATTTTCTTCACAGAGGCTCATGTGGTGTTTTACCTAATGCTGACCAGTGCTTACACAGCATCGAGGCCTTTTCCGCTTCTCATGCTGCTCAGTTAGTGGGCTGAGAGTGCACACGAAATTGAGAGGAGACACAGCTGGGACAGCTGATCCCAACAGACCAAAAGGATGCCCCATACCGTATTTCATGCTCAGCAATAAAAGCCGGGGGAAGGAGGAGGGAGCTGGGGACTATCAGAGCTATGAAGTTTGTCTTCCCAAATAATCATTATGCGTGATGAAGCCCTGCTTACCCAAGAAATGGCTAAACATCTACCTGCCTATGGGAAGTAGTGAACGGATTCCTTATTTTTCTTTGCTTGCACATGCAGCTTTTGCTTTTACCTGGTATGCTCTCTTTATCTCAGTCCACAAGCCTTCTCACTTTCACCCGATTGATTCTCTTCCCCATCCTGCTGCGTGGGGTGTGAGCACAGGGCTGTGTGGGGCTTAGCTGCCTGCTGGGCAGCACAACAGCTGGGCAAATCTAAAGCTTTATAATTCATGGGCATTTTCTCTGGAAATGTGTTACAAAAAATTCCAACCCACAGCAAACTGAAACAAAAAGCCATCAATAAATGTAAGATACAGTCTACTCTAATACAATATAATTAAAAAATACCGGTTTCTCATAACATGAAAATACATGATGAAAAGGCACTGCTGATGAAGTTGTTTTCTAGCATAATAGCACTTATAGAAATTAATTATTGACTTGGGGGAAGAGGTAAAAAAAAAGAAAAAAAGAACATTCTTATGCAATTTCTCATTGCAAAATGCTTGGTAATATAGAAAAAAAAAATCAGAGTAAGTAAGAGAAGTGCAAAAACTCAACTGGTTTTACTGATTCTTCTGAGGTTTTTAGTGGAAACATTTTGAAAAACTTCCGTACACACACATATTTTAAACTTACATTCTGACTGTATTTTAAATACAGTGCACACCTGCTTGTAGCTATCCTACACACTGATTTATACAAAACCAAACAATTAGCTTCACTCTTCGTCCAACCAAGTAAAATAAATTTCTAGCTCTCTGTTACATCAAATACCAACAGGTAAAGAAATTTAGCAACAACTACGCCATGAAGTTACTTCAGCAGACAAACAGGTGGAAATCTTGCTTCTGTCACCATTTCACAGGCTGATATAGCAGGAAATACACCCTAATGTTTTGAAAGAAGACATTGCCAGAGGCTGCAACTCAGAGTCCTTCACCGCTTCAAGAAAATTGCTGCAGTGCAGCCACAAGGGGGACCTCCATCAACTCAAATTTAAGTGTGGTAAAAGGAGACTAAGCAGGCATACCAAATTCTCACCGTTGTAAACCATGCAGAGAAAAGTGCTAGGCTTGAACTAAGAGATCATGGCTAGTTGGTGGAGAAAACAAAAAATGTCTATTGTAAATATTGAGGTAAATTCATTCAGATATAAATAGGATATTAAATATTGACACAGAACTGTATATTCACAGCACTTTTTAGAGCTCTTCAGCTCAAGGTATTCTAACTGCTATTCAATCATGTTGGGGTTTCAAATTCTACCCTTTGCCCATCCAAAAGCATGAGTTGCTTTAATATCTGTCTATGGGTTCTCGATTTCAGTTACAGAGATAAAGTTCAGAAATGTTCATAAGAAAATTTTCACTCAACTCCCACAAATAAACAAGCAGGTTTGGGTATTTTTTTTACCCCCAAACCAGACCTAAGTTGTCAGTCTCTTGTAACATATACACTCAATAGAAAAGACAAGAGAACCCAATGCAGTTAATTACACACTGAAATGCTGAGGAAGACAAGTCAGTCTAACAGCTGTTTAGCCCAATGTCATGGTTTAAGCCGCAGCTAATACTTAAGGACAAAGTAAAAGATGACTTTTCTGCTCGTAATGTATTCATGTTGCTCAGCAGACTAATATCAGAGCAGAGAAAATCTTTCCTTTCTTCTTTATAGATAATACTATCACAAAAGGTCTGATCGCTAAATGCTTTTAATTAAATATTGTAAAGCAGAAAGGATGACCTACAGTTTTATTGAACAAAATTTAAAAGTTGTGGGAGTCACCTTCAAATACCAATTTGTCTGACCAGCTCTCCACTGACATGAGGGGAGTTGTATAAAAAGGATCATAAATTGTGCCATGGAAATAATTACCTTCTTTTTAGCCAAACAAAACCATTAAGTAGAAATATGAATATTAAATTGAGGTTACTTGTCTTCAACAGGAATTATTTCATAAATCAGCTTGGAGAACACAATACTAACAGGCAGAGAAATCAGTATTAAAATCAATAATCAAAAAGAAGCAGCAAGCACCAGTAAATAAATATTTTGGGGAAACAGAGAGGAGAAACAGAGATAAAATGCACAATTTCATTTTCTAAGAACATGTTTTTAGACTGAAGACCTATTTTCACAAATTTGGTAAAGTTAACAAAAAACATGAAAGTTTCTCAATACCAAGAATATGCTCCTTCCAGAAATTATTTTTAAAGACAACAATAAAATCGACACCCAAACACATTTTGGTGCAACAGCTTTTTGAGGAGCAGTTTATTCCTAGTTCTCATATGATCTGAGACCAATTTATATGTATTGAAAGATTACAGAGTTACAAGCAATACTGGTAATAATTTACTGAAAAGCTAAATTCCAGTAGTTGCATACAATTTTATAATTATTTAACCTCCTACTAGATGAAATTTTTAAGACCCTCACTATAATGTAACTGGCACAGCCTTTTAAGAACTCAGAAATACCATTTAAGGAGCTATGAAAGATGAAATCTGATTCAACATTTATCCATATTTCTCTCTGTAAAATATATGACAAGTATATTGTTTTGAACATTTATAATTTACAAATTATGTACTAACATTTGACTTGTTCTTGGATTACAAGTGTGTGCTTAAATACACAAGTACATAGTCAAAATTGCTGCATGCTGTCTTGACTAAGACTAAACAACAGGTGTGTAGAACAGAGCATTAGTCTTTTTATTCAAACTCAAATGCAAAACTTGTATCTTGGGACAGGAAATTTCATATCTCAGCAGTAAAATGAACAAACTTTTCTAATAATAAAGATTCACTATCAAAGACTGAGATGTCAAAAGATCTACTGGAATAAATTAGTAATTAAAAGAAAAAAAAAAAAACACCCAAGAAAAAAACCTCACAAAGCCTGTCCTGATGGTAGGCATCAAAGTTTTGAAAGAATGTAGTTTCTAGCAACAACACATGATCATTTGTAAAGAATACCCCTCAACAAACAAAAAAACTACTAATAATTAAAAGAAAAAAAAAGATACTCCATCAGAAAGAAGAACAGAAACTTCTTATTTGCCTAGCTTTTTTTTTTTTGCAGTAACATAAACCCCAAGTAATTTTTTGGACCTATGGTCACAGAAAAAGAGCTTGGGTTGGGGCCTCCCTAGACATACGACTCAAAGTATGGGCAGAGAAGCTTAAGGAATGTTTGACTTCTTCCTTAAAGTGATCTTAGCATAGTAGGACAAAGGGGCAAATACAATGTCTGTTTTCCAAAAGAGTTCCAAGGGGCATCTGAAAAGTACAGAGTTGTAAACCTGAGATGTAACAGGATTGTAGAAATTATAATCAAGAATAGATTCAGCTGACACAAGGCTAGAAATTATATCCACAAAGCAGCATTTAAAGGCTCTTTTAAAGGAGAGTCCTGCATTACAAGCCTACCACTGCTTTCCAACGAGATTAGCTGGCACAGAGATGAGAGAAATTCAGTCTATGTAGTCTGTTTGCACTTCCAAAAGGCATTTGAGGAAATGCAAATGGAAAGTTTTTACAGAGACTAGGATCTCTGTCACAAAAAGACAGGGCTTTGATGAGTTTACTTAAAATATAGTCAATTAATGGTAAAAGTAAATGGTCGGTTCTTCCAGAGGAGAGAAGTCACTAATGGACTTCTTTAGTATCCAACCTATTTGACATAATTTGTAGATATACTGGAAAAGAAGGTAAGCAATGAGATGACAAAGCTTGCTGATGATACTAGCTTACACAGAGCAGCAATGAGAATAACCACCTGTGAAGAAATAAAGAAAGGTCTTGCAAAACTGATTGAGCAGTAAAATGGAAGATTAAGTACACTGCATTTTCTATGGAAAGAATGAAAAGGCATCAGACAAAGCTAGTAGAACTGCAGTGAACAAAAGGAAATACTTCTTCATTGGAACATCCTTGCCATAAAATATTCAGAATACTAAAAGTGCACATGGGCTTAAGAGGAAAAATACAAAGTCACAGATGAAAAACTGTCAAGAGTTACTTACTGTAAATAGACTGGATTTAGAAAGTCTCTGTACCACAAACTAGCTAAGGTGTAGGAAACCATTCTGAAGAAGTATCAATGTATCATTGTTTGGTCTCTTTTCCTTATGTGATACTCAGTTAAAAGGACCTTTATTATGACCCTGTATAGCTGTTCTCATATTCTTACAATCTAAGGATTACAAACAGGAAGTCTTATACTTTATGTTGAACACATTGTTTGAGAACTAGATAAAAAGATTTATAAAACGTTTGGATACTACTGACATAGTAGGGTCTATTACTGAAAAAGCTTGCAGTGAGTTGAGGCCAGCAAAGCAGGAAGAACAAAAAGAGAAAAATACAGCACTAATTTTCATCTTAGCAGTAAGTTACCAAGGAAGGTGCCCCAGGTTTCTGCAGTGGATGCCCTTTTGCTTAATATGTTCAAGAGAGATCTGAAATCGGAATGAGCTTGAATTACAAAACTTGTCAATAACATACTTTGAGCAGAAATGGAATCATATATAGAGAAAGTTGTGCTGCATTCATAAGCTATGTGTTGGTTAGTGGGGTTGCACAAAAAGAAGTGTTGCTTTTTATATATATAAATACAATGCAGTATTTGTATTTGAGAATTTGCACTAATCATGAGACTTACAAGGTTTAAAATCATTTTCATTGATTTAGCACAGAGATTTTTGCAATTAATGTGAATCTCTCCTTGTCATTCTTTCTGCAAAATGAAGTTAGGATGCACAAAGAATAGAGTTGGGGGTATTAGAATCCAATTAGATAATCACTGTCATGATCCCATCTAGTTACTGCACCACAAAACACCCACAAACAAGACAGACACGTGTGATGAGAAAAACACAGAAGAGTTGGTACAAAGGCACCAGAAATCATCAGAAGAGTGAAAATACCAAAGGAGAATATAAACTGAAATGGATAAGACTGAACAGTTCAGAGAGGAAAAGTGTGACAGAGATTTAATTCCGGATTTTGAAGTGCAGAAAGTACAAAAGCTTCACTTCCCCCTTCCTCATGAAAGAAAGATCAGGTAGTATTCAACAAACAAACAAAATCACCCGTCTTGTGCACGTCAAAATTACACAATCTCACCGAGCTCAGTAATTCAAGTTTTTTTAAAAACTAGTCTAGAATATGAATCATAGACATATTATAATATGAATATAACGAGAATAAAAGCTATGTTTTTCTTAATAGAATGGGCATGAAGGTTTTATAGATAAGCTACTGTCATAACTTGTTGAGACAAGACCTTCCTGAAGCCTGTATTAAGAAAAATTTATCTTACTTCTCACATATTTCCAAAGTAAGTGTTTTCAAACATAATAAGAGAACAAAAACTGGATTAAACTATCTACCATATTCAGACCATTAAGTGTTCCATCACCAACAGAAAAGCAAGTGCTGATGAGCAGTTAGTCATGGAAAAACATCTCTGTGCCATCTGTGACAAAAAAAATCTCAGATGTGTCTGCAGCTGAGTGCTTACTGCCAGGACAACGTGATCCACATTTCAGCCTAAACTCCAGAAGGCTACCCCAGGCTGCAATAGTACCCCAAGCACTCAGGAACACAAGTCATACTGGTTGAGGCAAGATGAAAGTTATGCTTTAAGCAAAAAGAAATCTTTTGAAATACTGGTCAGAGTGTAAATCCCATACCCTGAAATTAGATCATTGATGCAGAAAATTGAATAAGCAAATCTACTTTGCTGCAAATTCACTTTTTACCTACACTCCTATCTAGCTTGGCATCTTAGACAAGCCTCTTCCAAAACTTATCATTATACTTTCTTAACTTTATTTTCTTATTCAATTAAAATCAGAGTATGTCTGAGGTACTATTATAGTTAACAACAAAATCACACAGATTTTGTCCTGATAGGAGGCACAGCCACCAGGAGAACCTACTGATTTAAGAGGCTTTATTAGCACGTATCCAGTTATTTGGAGAAAAATAAAACAGACACACCAACAGAAAAAAAAAAAAATCCCTCAGACCTGGCAACGACTCAGAAACTGAGGGTGTGGTGTCAGGACCCAACAGAATTAGACTTCCGTGAGGATAGTTTCCTTTGTTTCAGAGGACTCAAATCTGACCTAAACAGAAGTTCAGCTTGCCTATACTGTGCTAATACAGGATAGGTTTGTACTATGTATTTACATTACTGATTCCATTCCTTAAAATAATTTTTCCTGTGAATTTGCACCATGATTATTGATTATTTAATACCACAAATTCTGTGATAAAAAAATCTATTTTGAAAAAGTGTATAAGGTATTTTTTTTATTTAATTTATTACATTTTTCCAAAGTTGCAAAGGGAAGCTATTGCGTATGACAGCTATTGCAGTTAGAGTTCTCATATATAATTTTCCAAGAACTATAATATTCCATTATTAATTTTTCAATCTGTTTTTGCAAAATGAAATCAAGTCACAATTCTTCAAAATTTCATGATCTTACAAAAATGGGTTCCTAGTCTTTGAAGGCTATACCACGGTTTTATCAGTTTTCCTTGTATTTTGTACAGCTGTTTTTTCCTCAATTATAGATGAAGGCCATTTGGTTCCAGTGTTCACATACGTTGGAGATTGTTTCTCCGCTATTGTTTAGATAGCCATGGTGAAGAAGAAAGAAGTGCCTTTGTGAATAGAAGTGCTACCGTGACAATATGGCACCATTTCCTGAAACAATGAATGATGCAAAGTATTCATGCAACTTGTCATCAGTAATAACTATTAATTTTGCATTAACTTTCAGAGCACTGATGTGGGAAGCCTAAAAAGAATCCATTATTTATTTGTTTTATTTGGTAAGTATACGTGCACCAAAGTCTGATCTCATATCTAAAGGAAGGACTAGTGTTTTCAAATAATCCCCAAAATTATAACTTGTATTTCTACCTTATTACTTGTACATTCTAACTTCTGTATTTCTATCCTGCCCATTGCTGCTATTTATTATTCTACCTTCTGAAGCAGTTTTATTTTATGGGATACTGGAAAAAGAATTTCAAAACAACAACAAAAACTTATTTACTTTAAAATACTCCCTCCAATGTTTAAATCTCTATTTAATATTTAAATAATTAAATTGGGATCTAGCTATCAAAACCATAAAACAACTCCATATGCAACATCTTAATCTAGAAGACGACAAAGATTTTTGTTATTTCATAAAGACTTACTAGAGTCTCCCGAATGGCAGATACATAAAAGAGAATAAACTATTAGTTCCTGTAACAACACAAATTTAAAAGAGTTTTTCAGCTGAAAACCTACTAATG
>KZ505636.1:2369496-2385563 GCA_002844005.1 Limosa lapponica baueri
GCTTAGCAAGTATGTAATGAAGATGCTTCGTGAACTACTGGTTGTATATTGAATCACTGCAATTTTGAAATCCATCCTGTCAAATCTTAATATTTAGCATGTGATAGATTTTCCTCAGCTCATTATGAAGCGAACTTTATAATGTAAGTTCCCAAGTAAACTGAAGCACAGTTAAATACAGACAAAGTTTGTGTCCCACTAGGATTAAAACTTCAGGCACTTACAAAATATTAATTTAATTGGATTGGCTATCAAACAACAGATAGATGTGAAATGAACAAATCACCATAAGAGTAAGAATTCCTCTTTACCTTTACACACAGGTCTATGATCACTCCATGCAGCAAAAACTTCAGCTATCCTCTGACAGGTGATACTTTTTGAACCTTGTAGCACATAATCTTCATCGCAGGAGAACTGTACTGTTGCACCCAAGCTAAAATCAAACAATAACATAAGATGAAGTCTTTTTTTACAAATAGATATCAGTCAATTTTTCCATTCTTTCAGTATGAAGGTCCTGACAAACAATACAAACATGTTATATGGTAAATATGATTTTTTGCTCTTAATAGTAAAAGGCTTCAGGCTATGCACTGGCCTGACAGTGCACAGCATTCAGCCCTCTCGGGGCTCACTTTGGCCAGAGCTGGTTTAGTTCTTTTAACGGTCATCTGGAGGTCAAGTGACTATTTGCTGACCTAACTTCTGACTTCCATATAGTAAAGGTTTGACAAGCCTGAGCGCTTTATAACAGACAGTAGCTATTACTGTTAATTGAAGCTAGGAAACAATGAGTAAGAGACATAAGGAAATCATCTAGAAGAAGAACCAAATGTTCAATCACAAGACCGAGGGAGAAATCCCCGTTATAAACATTGTATTCCTCCCAGTGAAGACCTCAGGATACAGATGACTTGCTGTAAATGTCCCCCATTCCTGATTCTTCCTGAGGAAGTCTGCTCCTTTTGACTTTAGAACCAGAGGGACATTGAAAGGGGGAGCACAATACCAGAGAAAAGGATTAATTGCTAATAAGGTTTATTGTCTTAAAAAAATGATATATTATTAATAAGACTTTCCTGTATTGATTGGGACTAGGAATGCATTATTATAAATAGACATTATATTTTGATTAGTAGGTTAAGATTTTAATTAGCCTAGCAGTAAAATCTTGACTTTGCATAAGTGGTGTGTTTTCTCTTGCCAGGAATAGGATTCTGAATGTAACAACTACTAGACAGTGAAAGTTACAAGGTAAATATGAACATTTGCTCCTTTAACTGGCATATGTTTCTCAAATTAATGGAAGAAAATAAAATAATTCTAAAAAAATCTTTCTAGGTTTTAGCTGGGATTATTTATGAGCTGATAATGCTGGCTTCAAAAGATTTTGGACTTTTCCATATGGAGCTGACATTTGGTGTTGCAAACTTGGCACAGAACAAAATAGGAAATAAGCCCAGAAAAACTTGTTTTCTTTTGTTTATTTTGTTCTGGTTTTCTGAGTTGGTTTGCTTTTTTTTTTGTTAGTTTGAAAAAGTTAAAATGTGTAATATTGAGATAATTCCTCTTCTCCTTTAATAGCATTATTGTTTCAAATCCTGATTACACTTGAAAATAGGCAACATATCAGGCCTTTCTCTGACATCTGAATCTTGCACTCCATAATTTCAGCTTGCTGTTTTTAAAAGGTTGCCTGCCACACTTGTAAAGTGCTTCTGTAAACGGTCACTGTGGACAACTATAGTTCCACAGGTGTTCAGAGAACACCTTTTACCTTATCAGTTACTAAAATGATGGTCATTATGTTTCTGAATTAAAATCTTGTGTTATTATTTATCCTATTCCTTATGTAATACCGATGAGAAAGAATCATAGATCTGTGATTTAGTGTGTTACCTCATGCTTGTGCCAAAAATGAATAACAATTGGGAAATACTCTTCTTTTCCCCTCCAACTAAGAAAGAATAAACCAAAAAGCTTAAAGCAGAGATGTTACTGAAGAAATTCTAAGAAGAGTCAAGTAAACTAAAAATTAATATTTTGAAAACCTCTTATATAGTGATCTTGCATTTTGTAGTGAAGCGTATTTTGTAAGTGGAATTTGGGGAATTTGGAAGAGTAACATTGCGTATATCAACCTTATAGTGGATACTAATAAAGATTTATGTTTTGGTATTAAAAATATGTGATGAAACCTTGCAGAAAAAAATCATAGAGCATTATTTACACAACTCCACAGTGATTGTGTAAAGATACTTGCGTGCACATGACCAAGACTAGCCTTTTACAATAAAAAATACAACAAAACATGATATTTTGAAAAGGCTTCGAAAAGGAAAATGTCATAAAAGTGGAAAAGCACAAATTCCTTTTCCTTCATTATCTTTATTTTTGGATGGCCTAATATGAACAAATATTTCCATTATACGTAATGGTTAACAGTTACATAACCAATGGTATTCTCTAGTCTAGGCATAGCTAATACTATGAATGTTAGGAAGTGTAAAGCACTAGGGCACAAAGATCTACTCATAACCTAACTAAACATAGGTGTGCTGACATTTTGTGAAAACAGAAGAGCAGTCCTTACTCATGGACGAGTAAGGGAAGTGCTGATATAAAAGCTTGTCATTGTACTTTTATTGTCATTTCCCAATGATTTTGTGCACATACATATCTGTATATGAGGCTTTTAAAAATCAATTTGCAAATCTGAATACCCCAAAACTATGTAAGGTTTGATTTTATCTATTAATTCAGCTATAACCAATTAGAAGAAGATATCTTCTTCATTTAACTACCTGTGCAGAAAAGGAAGTAGTTGTTTGGTTGGGTTTGGGTTTTTTTATTATCTTCGTACAGTTCCTTGAAAAATCACAGGATTACAGAATTGTCAGGGTTGGAAGAGACCTTCGGAGATCATCTAGCCCAACCTCCCTTCCAAAGCAGGTTCACCCAGAGCAGGCTGGACAGGAACGCATCCAGGCGGGTTTGGAATATCTCCAGAGAAGGAGACTCCACAGCCTCTCCAGGCAGCCTGTTCCAGTGCTCTCTCACCCTCAAAGTAACGAAGTTTTTTCTCATGTTGAGATGGAATTTCCTTTGTTCCAGCTTGTGTCCATTGCCCCTTGTCCTGTCACCAGGCTCCAATAAGAAGAGTTTGACCCCATCCTCTTGACGCCTACCCTTTAGACATTGATAAGCTCGCTCTCCTACCTCTAGGGCCTGGGGATCTTGAGGTCCGGCCTTAGCAGTAAAGACTGAAGCAAAGAAGGCTCAAAGGGTAGGAATCAATGGCTTTATATTCAGCTGGTGGCCAGTAATCAGCTGAGCACTAGGAAATCAATATGGGGTCTTCTGCTGTTTAATATTTTCAGCCTTAACCTTGATGGTGAGACAGAATGAACTCCCAGAAAATGTGTAGATCATACTAAAATAGAAATAGTAGCTGACATACTGAATACCAGAGCTTCAATCCAGATATTTGACAAGCTTAAGCACTGGGCCAACAGAAACCTCATGAAACTCAACAAGTAGAGTTACGAAGTTCTGTGTTCTCATCCTGAATAAAACAAACTAAATATTCACCTACATGAGAATTGGTGGCAGCAGATCAAGAGAAATTATTGCTCAACTGGTGAGGTTGTATCTGCAATATTAAGCCCAGTGTTTAGTCTCCCACTTCAAGACAGATATTGATAAAAACTGTAGAGAGTTTGGAGGTTAGTTGGAGACTTAGAGCATGTGATCTACAGCAAAAAGTTGAGGCAGCTAGTCTGACAAAGAGGAAGCTAAGGTTCTGTCTAATAACAGACCATAACTACTTCAAGAACTTTTACAAAGAATGAAGCCAAACTTTTCTTAATATGACAGACAATATACAAGGGGCAGTTTCTGAGATTCAGGTTTTACATTACAAGAAACTTCTCCTAAGAAAGGCAGGGCAGAACTGCAACAGCACACCCAGACTGTTGTGAAATCTTCGTTCTTGGGAGTTTTCAGGATTGGTTAAACAAAGTCACAGCTGATCTGAATTAGTGTTGGCATTGGGCAGGAGGTTGGAGTTGATGCCCTCTGAAGAACCCTTCCAATCAGTATTTCTATGACTCATTTAAGCTGTACAATTTATTTTGAACTCATATAAAATTTTTGTATCTACAACATACTGTGCTAAAGCAGTTCATAGCTTCAAAAGTGAATGCTTGACCTATGTCTCTTAGTAACTTGTTCTGCCAATTTCTATTTCTAATAGGACAAAAGATGATTGCCATTGGGTTTGCATTTCCAGGAATAAAACCCAAACTTTAGAAATACTTCCATTAGAAAAGAAGTATAAGTAAATATTAAGGAAGATAGTTATACAAATTTGAGAAAACTCTTTAATCTCATATTTATTTTTGAAGTGTCCATCATCTGCTCCAAATTTGGGATCCACTTTAGAGAACACAAACCAAAAGCAGTAAGAATGATCCTAAAACGAAGCTATAGCACCTCTAAATGATTTGAAAGAGCGGGTTTAAAGTTTTGAACTTCATATCAAGTTTATATTGAACAGTATTATTTTAACAGTTGGCATATGTGTAGCAAACTAATTTTAGATTATTTTCTGCCATTATTTGATATATGCTATAAATTATTATTGAACAAGAATCAGTTATGCAAGGAATCAAAACTTAAAACTCAGCTGTAACAATAAATTATATTCTGCATTTTGAACGTACATTCCTCTTCTAAATTTTGTGATGAATAAGTGGGACAGTCTAAAAGAAAAAGGAAATGATGTAGTTTGGATTTTTGCACCAATGTGCAGAGAATACATCTGAATTCATACATTGCAGTACTATTCTGTTTCTGTAGAATCAACTGAAAAGTCATATATACATTGAAGTATAGAAAAAAGTATTCTCCAAGATTCACATCCTTCTGCCGTATTAACCTATTCTGTGCACACCTGCAACTGAACAAGTTTGAGGGAGTACACCATTTTTTGCCGTAGAAAAAAAACCAAACAAAACCAACCAGAAATACCTAACCACCAGCTCCTAAAGTCTGTCCTTATCAAAGAATCAATTTAATATTATAATATATTTTAATGCTAATGTAAATAAATGATCAGTATTCCAGCACATATATGTTTTTCTCCATCTGCAGTAAAAGAAGCTAAAGCTACATACAAGCTTTCAAGACGATGCAGTGGAGCACATTTTCTCAGATTCAGATTATGAGAGATACGTGCTCTCTTCCAAGTAGGTTTTTTATCTTCTTTGCATATTAAGTAGAGGCTATATTTAGCATCATAGTTTTATACAGAATTGCATTTCAGTTTTTACTGGTAAGTCCAGTTTTGAAAGAGTAGCTCAACAACAGCAATAAATTTTTAACATACACATTTTCCAAGTTCAGTATTAGAGAAATGATACAATGGTAGGGTTTATATTTTACCTAAAATCTGAGCCTATCCGTTTTCCATTTTCTGGTTCTCCAGGATCTGGACACAAATTGGATGCCTGTTTAATACCTCCCTCATTTACTGCAAAAAAACCAAAATAGAACAAAATAAACAAACAAAAAAAGATAAAATCATACAGTTTTTAAATAGTACAGAGTTAAGCAATTAAAAATATTTTAAAAGTACATTATCTGCATTTTAAGTCCTTTAGAACATATTTTCTACAGAATATGATCACCCATATATTCTCTAGTTTCAAAACATAAGTTTCTCCTCCTTATGATATGCAAAACATGTACCTTCTGGTTTGGAATTTTTTTTTTTTTTTTCAAAAAAATAACAAAAGGTTTTTGTAAGTTGTACTAATCAGCTATAAAAATATTTTAAAAGTACATTATCTGCATTTTAAGTCCTTTAGAACATATTTTCTACAGAATATGATCCCATATATTCTCTAGTTTCAAAACATAAGTTTCTCCTCCTTATGATATGCAAAACATGTACCTTCTGGTTTGGAATTTTTTTTTTTTTTTCAAAAAAATAACAAAAGGTTTTTGTAAGTTGCACTAATCAGCTATTTTGTTTTTTTGTGATATTATTGAACCCATATGGAAATGTTATTATTCCTTTACAAACATTAACATTTAAAGGAGTGTTCATCAAGTTTAGGGCTGTAAGATTTTACTCTGAACATAATCTAATAAATGTCATCTCCACTAAGAGCTGACCTTTTCTCCTTGAATTATAAGAAAACTCAAATGCATAGGCTCATGCTGAGAGAATTGTCCTTAATCAGTATTGAAAATGCAGATATTCCCAAATATGGTGATCTTAAGATAAACTCAAAATGCCAGTTTGATTTGCATACATTTATCTTACAATAAACTGAAATGGATCTTCAGAGAGAAACTTCCTGTGAACCTTTCAGTGTGTTTTTCCAGAAATTTTTATGTAGTGATCTAGCCCTCAGCATATTCACTTGTTTTGTGGGGTTTTTTTCTCAATGCATTATATACTTTCTCCTAATTTTTATAGCATGAAAAGGTATATCTTACATAAATAATTTTATGCCAAAATAATTCCATTTGTATTTAAGTTTTGAAGTTCATTGAACCAGGAAGTAGCAGATCCAAAAAAAAACTTTAGCAAAGGCGGTAGGTCTGCTATTACTTGGTAAATTCATGGCCCGATAGAAGAATATTTTTTTCAAAAATACAAGTTGACATGAAACCAAAGATTTATCCTAGGCAGAAAGAGATTTTCACCTTTACTATTCTTTATTTCTATGGAACTAGACCAATGGATTTGCAGAATTAGTTTTTAACTTTCCTTTAAAAAGAAAGTTTGCATGTAGTTAAGCTCATGTCATTACATTGTAAATTCAATATACTTGAATAAAAAAACGTAGTTTGTAACGGTACTTCTAAAGGGTGTTCACTAAATTTCAGCTTCTAATCAAGGAAAATAACATTCAGAATACTTGGGGGTTTTCTCTTCCTTGAATTTTTTCTTCTTACACAAAAAGGGAAGAATTGGTTTGGTACCCCTGAGGAAGTCAAAGGCCAAATGAAAATGTTGCAGAGGGTTAAAAGGAAAATGTCTCAACTTAGTATACACTACTCAAAAAAAACTATCAGGCCCAGCCCTTGTCAACTGGAACTACAGTAATTATCCTCCTCTGCCCTGAAAGAGCTGCACCATGTCCTAGGTTGTTCTAATAGCAAACAAAGGTAATCTATGTTCATCTGCATCTCTATGCTCAGAGGACTTTGGGACAAGGAGGGCTCTTCCTTGAGCCCCTTCCTATTACCAGGTTTTAGTCTTTTGCTCCCCCAATACTCGTAGGTGTGATGAAACCATATTAGCTGTAGAAATTCAACTTCATGCTAATGTTGGAAAACATATATCTCTGACAATTACAATTCCATAAACTGCATTTTACAAGGGCATCTAGTAGGAACTTGTTGGATGAGCATTTGAAATGAATGAACTCTGAAATTTCTGGGTGTTTTTTTATAGTTCCAAAGCCTACACAAAGACGTGATAAATAAGGAATCATCATAAATAGCCCATATATATAGAAAATACCTTAAAACTTGGGGTAGACAATTAGGATTCACTGAGCAATGCAGAAAGGGAAAGGAGGTATACTTGAGAATGCATATGGAAAAAGACACCTTCTCATTTTTGTGACTGTCTGTTAACTTTTCTGACATTAAACCGATATTAAAACTATAGCTAAAAACTTATTCCTGATGCTGATAATAATATTAAAGAAATTAAACTACAACGGTGCCATTTTGAGGCTGTATCATATGTCTACGCACACAGAAGAAATTCTATACTATAAACAAAATAAAGTAAAAATATTACTAAAACAGAACTAATCCTATTTTTTGTAATTCCTGTTTTAATATTTCAGACAACTACTTTATTTTTATACACTATATTTTCCTATACACAAGTAATAGAGTGAATATTCATATAAAAAAGAATATTATACTGGATTTCAGAGCACAAGAACTGATATATTCTACAATTTCCACCAAAAATGGAAGCTTGAAAATCCTATTGTTTTCTGACAACTTCTGTATAAAGTTCCATTCTTAAAAATATTTTATGAAATGTAGTTTTAAATCATAAATTATGGATTTATTAATATTAATAAATAAAAATACAAATATTTATGTTAAAGAAAATCAATAAAATAATTACAGGGACAAAATTAAAATAAGATATATACCACAGTAAAAATTCAGAAGAAAATGTTATAAGTAGAAGTCACTAAACTGATTTCTGATTTCATTGCAAATCAGAAATGCATTTAAGCACAAACTCAAATCCATTGTGATTTGTTAAGTGCTTTGTGAAAAATAAATGCACATTTTGTTATTTTTGTATTGACGTTACTTTTCCAGACATAATTCTAGATTTTTCAGTCTGCTGAAATACACCTCCATATAGTTCCCCAGATATCTATCTATCTGTCTATCTGTCTGTCTGTCTTTGCTTCTTTTATGCTGCAGATACTCATATGACAATTAAAGCACTGAAAGGGTTTCCTGTAGTAAAGTAAAGGCTCCTCTAGGGAAAGCATTTTTCATGGTCTGGTCATGAAACTGGGAACAAGAAATTCCAGAGTTCTAGTCCAGATTGAACTAGATTCCCCAATGATATTTTTTTTTGTTGTTAATCTCAACACTTGCAAAATTAAGTTGATGCGTACTTGTTTCAAAGTATATTTTCAAGTCAGATATTATCATCCTGGCTTTACTATGTGCAAATCAACTATGCATTAGTATTGGATATTGTATACCGGATACATTCAATAAAGGTAAAATAGGGAAAAGACATACACATGAAAAATGTTAAATGATAATTTCTAAAGACATTGCTAATACAAGGCATAATGTTAAATAGGTATTCACTTATCCATATCTTATTTCTACTAACAGTTGAATGCTGGTCATCATTTTTTTTAAAGGACCCTATCTGTTACTGTAATGCAAGTACAGATCCAGCTGAGGGTACATTGGGAATTTTATCTCAAGTCAACAGCTAAATACATTGGCTTTTCATGAAATACTGCCTCTTCAGTTTCCTCAGCTACCAAAGTTACTAGCTAACCAAATGCTAGATTACAATATAAAGTCTTAGTTATCTGTTTATGACAACATTATGATCTACTAAAGGTAGAAATCATAAAGGTTTTCACCTTCACTTATTATTGACTCATAGGTAACCTGCTCTGCATAACCAATAAAAAAAGATAGAGGAGTTTTCGGCTTTACGTAGACTCTAATAACATATAGAATTCTATAAAAGATTTTCAAAAATATGTTGATAAATTTCATTACTAATTTTGTAACCATCACATTTAGATATTACAAGTGTCTGGTACTTTGGTATAAATATCCAATTCCTATTAAGGTTTATATAGTGAAATATTTAATGATTTGTGTGAAGTAAATTTACAGAGAAACAATCTGTATTATCAACCTCTATATGAATATATATAGGATGATAATGAATGAATATATGAATAGAATAATTACTATTCTCATTCGTAACTATAAAAGCACAGGTGGACCATCAGAGACCTCAGTGATGTACCTTCTAAAAACTACTGTAATTATCTTACTGTTATTTCTTGTCATATAATGACAGTCACCCAATAAGCATAAAAAGAACACTTGTTTCTAAGTATCTTGATACAAAGTTTTCAAATACACCAGAAATGTCTTACAGAACTATTTAGGTGATGCAGTTTACACAGAAGTTGAATATGGCAATATGCTGCATTATAAAAACTGAACGGAAGTGTTTTTTGCTTTATTTTTCTCACTTGGTAAATGTTAGAGTCTTGCTGCTTGAAGACACCTTTTTATAAAGAAATCCCATCTCATATGTTGACAGTTTAATATCTAAAACTGAAAAATGCATTAAAAGTTATGCCACTGTGCCTGCAAAATCCTGGAAACTGAATCCATCACTGACACTTTAAACACAAAAATTAGTGCAAATGTGTCCAACCTAAGGAGCTTCAAAAACAAGTCCTTCCACTCCTGTGAAGAATAATGAAATGTAATATAAGCAGACATAGGCTATGCGGTTAGACCATCTTTATTTTAAACAATTACTTCTAAATATTTAAAATGCGGTTCTGGTCCAAAAAGGAACTCTATAAAAATGGCACGTTCTTTTGCACAAGATATTCTCTTCAATGTATTTAGAGCCATACCCATTTAACTTATGTTAGAAAGTTGCCTGACTCCTCCTGAGTTAATCAAGACCCAGTCCTGTAAGATGCTGACCACTTTCAATTTCTATTTTCTATAATTAAAATTGAAGACACTGAACATCTCCAGAATTTTTAAAAGTACAGTTAGTTAATCAGTTCAAAATGTCAAAGTTAATAACGAAAAAAGGATTCAGAAAGTGACCTTGTGTGTCGCTTGACAAAAATATGTGCTTGCACATTTGTAAATGAGGATAGGCTTTGGGTTGTATAGCCTTTTGCTGCTAGTACAAATTTTTAAATAAAATAATGTATACTCTGTTCACAGCTAAGATTTCAGTTGATACCTGGGAGACTGAATATTTATTTCTTTGTAAATACTGCAAATTTAATGCGAAATTACTGACAAAATAAGATATCATTCTACAATGCCAGATTTATAGAAAACCTGCCTTTAGAATAGAACCATATTTAAAAATTCACCATGCAGACTGGAGAAACAGATTTAAGTCAGTTATCAGAAATACATAAACAATTTTGAAAACACACAACACAGCACAAACTTCACTCTTGCACTAGAAAAAAGTAACAAAAAAGGAGTACACTCACAGATAGAAAACTTGTTGCTGTTGTCTTTCCCTGGAAACAATTTAAATCCTCTAGATTTAAAATCTATGGCCTTTTTCACTAGTTAAAAAAACAAACAAACAAACAAAAACACATATCAGGCAATACAGTCTAAAATACTTCATTTCATTTGACAAATTTTATCATGGAAGTATACACAAATTAGAGTACTGGCTACCTAACAAGATCATATTGTTTACCATTGGTGGGAAATAATTTACAAATCAAATATTGAGACCAGTTTGTGCACCTGACAAAGGAAAGAAGTAAGATTTGTAACTTAATTTTTCTCCCGCATAACCAAAACAAAACCCAACTATGGCCAAAGGTGTTTATTTCCACGCACCATATAGTTGTGTAAAACATTGTCACACATTAATGGAACCCAAAAAATGAAGAGTGATAGATATGTTTCTCTAAAACAGTTGAAATCTGGTGTTTATTTTGTATTAAGAAACAGTACAATACTAATGCTTATGTCCTGCTCCCTCCATTAAAAAAAATGTATATAAAAAAGAAAAAACTACAGAATACTATCATAACTGCCAACTGAAAGCTCAGCAACTTTTTTAAAAAAAGATACTATGACATTTTTTAAACAGCTGATTTTTGGTGAAATTTTAATTCAGTTATTCTTCTCAGTGATAGAGAATTTAAAAGGAAAAAAGAGCCATCCATGACGTGTTATTGAGAGCACACTGAAATTAAGTATATATGCTCAGATCTGAATTCTATAAGCGTGTAAGCAATTCAGGACATATATTAACCCACATAAATTCTGAAAAGGTTTAATCAGCAGTAGAAATGTCAACATATTTTTGTCAACATATTTTGTCTGTTACTTCAGATTTTAAAATTTACATTAGAAGTCATTCATTTAGGAAAAAGGAAAAAACAGAGGCAACAGCTAAAAAATTACAATGTTTTAGTAGACAAAAAGTCCTTCCAAAAGTAACACATTGGAATATATTCTCAAGATTTACAGGCCCACAGATTACCTCCCCATTCCAAAAGTATCTCCACTAGTTGTATTCAAAGTCTACCTCAGCTATGTTCCTAGCTTTAGTAGGAAAAAACAAATTTTATTCAGGAAATACTGAAATTTTATTATCTGTGTTTAGATTACACAGACAAAACAGAAATATTTTATTCAGAGAAAAAACACTGCATTATTAAATTAAGCATACCAATGACTAGTTTTCTGTTTTAACCATAGAGAATTGGATACAAAAAAAAAAAAGAAAAACAGTCTACTGCTCTGCTCTTGGTTCTGCAGCTGGTCCTCTTTCAAGCTTGAAAATTGTTATTTGCAAAGTATGACATGGAAGGTAGTTGACTCCCATCTCACCCCTAAGCCCACTGCTCAACTGTTTCTGTAAGAACCCTTATTTTGGGTTGACTTTGTGATAAAGGCAGTTAATCCAGGCAAATCATGTGGCCTCCACATATTTTTGAAACAAAACAACTAATAAAAAGAGAGTAAACCAAAAATTTAACAAATATCAAAAGGTAAGAGACAAGGAAGCAAAAAGCGCACACGAATTTTTCTCTTTCACTCTGTCAGCAATCAACAAACCCTACATAAAAAAAGGACCTTCTATAGAAATTAACTATATGTTAATTTTAGGTACATTATACTCAAGTGACTTTATAGATAAGATATATGTAAAAACTATCTAGAAGAAGATGTGTATGTTGGCTACAAGCAAATATTGCTGATGAAGACAGAAGAGAAAACGGAACTAGGTCTAAGAGAAGCTAACCCAAGGACATAGTACACCACCAAAGAATTTTTCAGCACCTGTTAACGTCTTATGCAAAATCAATGAATAGTCAAAGAAACTCTTGCATGAGGCATAAATACCAAAGTACCAAAATAGTATTGGTGTTATTAAATAAAAGTAATCATTACCACACACAGGAGCAGAACAAGGTTCAGGAAAAAAATAGCATACTACTAAGAAAGACAATTTATTGGATAGATATAGGCCGTGATGATAAATATTTTTACACTTCTGATGGAAGACACCATATCTTCCTCTAAATATACAGAGGTTTTTATCTCAAGAGGCAAAATCTAAATTTCCTTGTGTATCATCATAATGTAACCTACAAACATTGCTAACGGTTCTGGGAAATATGTCATTTGCAGGAGCATAATGTATCTGTTGCCACAAAATACTATATTTTTTAATTTATTTTTAATCCTTAATACCAGAAGCTCGCCATGCCTCAAATTAATTGACATCCCTAAGTAATTCTATCCACAGTGGAAGTCATGGACCCAAGAACTGAACCTCCCCACAGTACAGTCATACTGGAATAACAGTAATGCTCTTTCATCTTTGTGTGAGATTTCTAAGGTGCTATTTCTACGTAAATATGAATGCAGGAGTATAGCTGTAAGTTTCTTTTGGATTCTTTGAGTGTCAGTGTAAAATAACTCCTCATGAATCAGCAGATAGGCCTAGCTATTCTTCCAGCACCTAAGTAAAATGAGACTGGGCTTGAATACATGATCTCAGTTGCTGGGATGGGTTTAAATACTCACAGTAGGGAGAAGTTTGTCCTTTGTTTTCAGAAATCATCATAACAGCACATTAAAGAACAAAGACTGGTTTGGGTTTTTTGTTTGTTTTTACTCATCCTCAAACACCTGAATGGCATATAAATAGTTTATGTACACAAGAAACAGAGTTCACAAGCTCTAAGGTTAAGTTGAGAATAGTTATGAGTGTCTTTGTGAACACATTATTTGAAACAATCAGAATAACTATTTGCATCACTTTGCCAAGGCTATTAAATACTACTAGAAAAGCAAGCAACTCAAGATCTCTGAAGCACATCTTTACACTACAAGAGAAGAATTTTACTTTTAACTGGGTTTTGTATGTTGATTGAACATTAGTCTCTGAATACACGGTGGAGGAGTAGTTACAGAAATGTATTTGGTCTAAACATGCCATCACTAAACCATGTGTCAGGCTGCATATGCGTGTACATACATAATAACAATCCCACCATAACCAAAAAATCCCATACTCAAACCACAAAAAATACATTATTTAATACTTAGTAAAATGAGCATTATTTCGCACATGCCAATATGGAAACCAGCGACCAAAATGGTAACTGTTTAAAAACAGCTTTAGCATCCTGACAGCTACATGAGATATGAATTTCAAGATGGAAAATTTCCTTCTATAATATGAAAACATGGGGGTATATAGCCATGTAAATGATATCTGTTTAAAATACTGACAACACACAAATGCATGTCTTTATTCTAGCTATGCAACAGCATTTACTTAAAGAAATTGTCTAGCTTATCTTTTCTATATTCTTTAAACTTTTAAACCAAGTATAGAGTACTTTTAAAATGCTGATGACTAAACACCAGCATTCTACACTGAACAGACACTCAGGTTGCATTGCTACAAGTAACTAACTATACAGAGTATTTACCATGGAAACTCAGGCCTTTTCTGCCCTTACAGACCTTTTCCCTTGAGTGTAGCTCAGAGCAGTTCAAACACTGAAACAGCCCCTCCCCTCTCCTGAACTGTTCTCACATTACATTCACTACCACTCAGCTAATGGAGGTGAAGAACAATATCATAGTATCAAAGCCATTATTTCAGGATTGCATGTACAGCCCTCCTTAAATGGCATCTGCAGAAATATAGTATTATGTGAAAAAGCAGTAGATAGCTTATTTGCCTGTACCTAAATATTTATATTGCATATACATAAATGCCTGTATAACATGCTTTAGGAAATATGTAATGTCTCTGGAAATAATCTGTTTGTGCCTCCTCACAGTCTCTGTGTTCTTCTGTTTCTCATCTTGGACATTTATTTAAAGTCAGCTGCAAAGGATTCTGCTTGATAATGTCTGAAACAAAAAAAAACCTGCTGAAAAAAATTCTGGGGTGAAAGTCTTTGAGACTGCTTTGTCTCAAGATTATTTTTTTCCTTTTTTTCCAAGACTGAGAGAAAAAGGTTGATCTTTCCTTTGAATTTACATTCTCAAATTTCTTCCCACCACACTACTATTTAGAAAACAGAAATTAATACAATTTTTTTTTCTTTGCATTGGGTCCAGATGTTGGGGAACACGAGCTGACATGAAAAAACCCCACACTTGTTGATTAAGAATCAGAGAATCACTGAATAACGGAATGGTAGGGGTTGGAAGGGACCTTTGGAGATCATCTAGTCCAATCCCCCTGCCAAAGCTGGTTCACTCAGAGCAGGTTGCACAGGATCGCGTCCAGGCAGATTTTTAATATCTCCAGAGAAGGAGACTCCATAACCTCTGTGAGCAGCCTGTTCCAGTGCTCTGTCACCCTTATATGATCTTCTGCAATAAGTATATTTGCTGGATTTATGTTATCCTAGAAATAGAGTAGTTAACTCATTAACAGTAATTCAATAAAACATTAACACAACTCATTTCCTGAAATCAGTATGACTGATTTTGTTTTTCCATTTCTTCCTTCTAATCATGCTGGACTTGACTATTGGATGAAAATGGATCTCCTGTCCTATGACTTTGAAGTGGGAACATGTCAAGAAGCTTAGGTAGTTATTATCAGCTTTTCTCTAATAACAATCTTTTAATTAACCAGCCATTGGTTATAGACTTCATCTACCAAACAGAACATATCGACATGACTCATTGCACATATTAATATATTTTCTAACAAATCCTTAAAAAGTTTACATCAATTAATCCCAAAGTAGTACTCTATCATTCACTGAATCTTTCAAAAAAATCAAGCGAATTAAATTACTCTAATTCCTTTTGTTTTCAGACGTTTTACTAGCATCTCATTACACGAGAGATTATTTTGAGTTTATGACATTATGAGATTCCTCATAACAAATCTTAAAAATCTTTAAAAAAATATTCTTGCCTCCTACCATCATAAATTATCCTGTAACATACAGCAAAAAGAAATGCTGGTTTAATGGGAATTACCCAGTAGCCAGTTTTTTTCTCCCTAATTCGTTTTTCCTGGCTATTACTAAGATACTACACAGTCAGATATCAAAAAGCATAAAGTAAGGTGTGATAAACAAGTGTTCTTAAAGAATGACAGGGAAAGGATACAGAAATGATAAAGGTTTTATAAGAAAGTTAGTAAAATATAGAGCTGAAAATAGAGAAAGAAAAGATAATGGAGGTATCAGTCAAATTAATAAGATTTAAAAAAAAATAGCTAAGTAACATCATCAAAACAT
>KZ505636.1:2386785-2408836 GCA_002844005.1 Limosa lapponica baueri
AACAAGAATAGAATAGAATAGAATAGAATAGAATAGAATAGAATAGAATAGAATAGAATAGAATAGTTCAGTTGGGAGGGACCTACAATGATCATCTAGTCCAACTGCCTGAACACTTCAGGGCTGACCAAAAGTTAAAGAATATTATTAAGGGCATTGTCCAAATGCCTCCGCATTTGGACATATGTTTCTTAGCACATCTTTAGACAGTAGAAGTATGCTATAAAAGTACTCATGAGAAAAACATCTAAAATATCTCTCATGATGTTTGTGTATACTGAAATAAATTTCTACAGACTGAAGAAAGATGCAGTTGATATGATTTATAAAACAATTCAATAGCACTAACAGCATTACTAAACTCTGAATTTTAAGTGTATGAAATGTAGATAGAAAATACCAACAATTATCCTCTACTAATGTTATGATCAAGCTAATAGTACTTAAATAAAAAGAAAATAAGCAGCAGGAAAAAAAAATCACATTTAATTTCCTTCCTGATTTCACACCTGAAGACGATAGATCATACTAGAATCTGTGTTTGTAGTATCCACATAAATTGTTACTGAATGCTTGGCATTTGAAGTATCTAGATTTAACTGAAAGAAAGTGGCTAGGGACCTCCTTTTTCCCCCTCTACTTCTGAATAGAGGAAGAGTTACACTTTCCTGAGTTTGAGCACTTGGTTTCATTAGAACTCAGGACCCAAAAGATGCTGTGTTTCTCTTCCAGCTATCATATCTAAATATATTTTTCGTTAGCCTATGAAGCTCCATCTTGAAAGTAAGCTCTTCACCCTTCACCTACTCCCTCCTTCTACCAGAAGGCTTCATCGTTCCAATAACAAGAACTCTTCTTGCTCCTCTCCCTGATGTATCTATTTATATATTATATAATCCTTATTTAAATCGTTATTTAAGTTCTCCACATACTGGCATTCACTTCCTGAAATATTTATCCTTTCATTCTGTCTTACATTTTCTTTTGTAAGGTGGGATGATCAGAACAATGTAACACCATTACAGTTCTTTTATTCATCTGATTCAGTCTGAATTCTTTTTGATGAAGGATCTATAATAATGTACATTATTCCTCATGAGATCTCACTGTTGCCTTATAAAATGATACTTGTACTTCTCTATCTCTCATGGAAGTATTTCACCAAATGCCTCTAGGGTTTTGTTTTCCTCTCTTAAATACTCAGAACAAAAAGTCGTCTCCTCTTCTGTGATTTCCCACTAATAAGCTTAGAGAAGAAAAGCTTCAGCCAGCTGTTGACACAACCTACAATTGTTGAAGTCAAGACAGTAAGTGTGGTAGACTAATTTAAACCCCGCAGTTTAATTTTAGATAGGTAAAGACTTCTAGATCTCTCTATACGTCTCTTTCATACATACACTTCAAAAATACCAGTTTAAGAAACAAAACAGTGTTGTTATTGTTTATTCATTCTGAAAGATCTTATTCACAGAACAATCCTTAAGCCAACAGTACAACTCTTATTCTATCTTTATCATTTTTCATCAGTGCTAATATATCCTGAAACAGCACTATTCTGATCTCACTAGCAACATTCTTAAAAAGCCTCCAGTGAAGACTACATGTATAGTGCATTTTTACCATTTTAAATATACACATACACACTATAGCATGTTTTAGTAAGTTATATTTAGTATATTAAATTTTATCTTTTCAAGTATTAATTAATTTCCATTGGAACATGATTCTTAAAATATGATCAAGAGCACAGGAAAAAATATATTTCTAAAGTAAAAACTAATTTTTAATGTCCATTAAATAGAGAAGGAATTAAAGAAGGAATTTCCATATACTTGTTAAATAGTTTTTATATATAGTTCCATGGTAATTTAATATGCAGAGCAAGACAAGCCATTTTTATACTTTTGTGCATATTTAATTGTCAAAGAGAGGCTAAAATACTTGCCTAGGAACCTACCGGGAACTCCACAGAAATACCTGTGGAATATCTTTCCATAACTGAGATTTCTTCAAGTCAATTAACAATAGTGTCACATTCACAAACATTCCTTCAAAATATGTCTGTGTCTTTGTAATGAGGAATATTTTGTGGCAGACCATTAAACATTACTTAATGAAAGCCAATTTGATATGCTTTCATGGCTGTTGTAAGTATATTACTAAATACTGGTGTTTGCCACGCAAAAATGCTAATGTTTTGCTCAGTATATGAATACCCTCTCTAATAGCATACACATGTATACTGTTCTGCATTTATAATACAGTAAAAAAAAATATTTAAAAAGACATTGTGTAAAGAAGGCTAGCAAAGTAAAGACTTTAAATGTGACATTAGGGAATAAACTGCACACAGAACTAGGCATTTGCTTTCTTCTCCAGTATCTACAAGACCGATTTCATCTGTGTGTGGGCTACGGTACCTCTTAGTGCCTGTGGTACTTTAATATGTGACAAATAAGCATCTTAACATTATTTTAGCAGTACATTGGTCTCTAACTTTTTTCTTTTTTTTTTTACAAATGACAAAAGTAATTCAGAAGTATGAACCTTGCTTATGTCCTATACTAAAGGATAGGTCAGAGAAGAAAAGGACAGTGAAAAAACAGTGGAGAGGACATTGTAGTGTAATGATTACAAACAGGAGGTGGAAGAAACTGTATGTATATCACAATTACTGCCAAATTGAACTGCCAAATTAGTACACTCTCACATCTTTAAATGAGACAAGATTATTACAGGCCCTTAGACACTCCCTTATAACTGAAAATAAGCCTGTTTTTTTTTAACTTGGCAAAAAATGTTCTGAAATCAATGCATAGCCACACAACCAGTACAAACCAAACTCTATTAATTTATATCAGTTGATAATCACGAAAATACTTCAGATTTGTACTGAAATTAATACAAATTAAACATAAATAGCTGTTCAATTATTTCTGTTTCATATGCAAACCAAATACTGTGCTTGTTTTTCAGTTATCCTACTTAAATTACGTTTTAAAAATACTCTAGAACTGCAGCTCTGATGTTTCAATAGGTGTTAGTAAATGAAGCTACAATAACTTATCCGAGTTGATTATCTGATCCAATAGGATGACAGATTCCAGTCTAAAGTGTTCTTTACAAAATATCAACCATATAATGAGACTTCTACGTTGTTTGTGCTATAAAAGATGTTCCTCTTCCATATATTTGTGTTTATAAATTCTTCATGCATAATAGAATAACACGAAACAGTGGATTAGCACACAATAAAAATTTCTCAGCCTTTTGTTTCAGGTATCATCATTTACCTTTAACACGATAAATAATGCTTTGTTTATACTCCAGATGTTACTCATTATTAGTACTTTAGCATGTGGATTAAATCTTCCGAATATAAGAACATTTTAAAATCTTCATTTTCTGAATATAGGAAGATTTTAAAATCTTCATATGGGAAGATTATAAATCTTCATAAAAATCAAATCTTTAGCTTTACTACTTTAATACTTGCAAATGAATTCCTTCGTGTTCTGAATTTTGCTTCATTCATTGATGTCATGTTTGATAGAATGAAAATGTACAGATGTTTTAAAAAGCCAAAATTTTGCTGAAGATTACAGCAGAAGGGAGATGATTACAACTTCATCACCGATTAGTTTGGAACGAAGCAGCTATTTATAAATTACATTCTTATGCTATAGTTGATTATATCTAAATACATATGCAGAATAGATTAATATTTTAATCTCAATTCTCTAAACTTTCATCAGATCTCACACTAGGCTTGATAGTGAAATATAATGATATAAGCTATAAAGTGGCATCAAAAGGAAATTCCTTATCTTTCCCTTTTGCCTCTTTATAAATCAAATTAATTTAAATTACTACGACAATATTATTATTAATTTAGTTTTTCATCTGGCTGCCCCACTAGAACTCAATTTTAAACAGATTAAATCCCTTTCCCATTTGGTTTGATTACGTTTCCTGAATGAATGCCTGACCTTTCACTTTTAATTTATACAAAATATTTTTCCGCAACTACATGGGCACAAATAAAATAATATCCAATACCTCTATGAGTAACAACTGCAAGTTCTTTAATTCTTTCTATCTGCTCAGCATTTCTTGGTCCTCTTCTTTTGCTTTGTGAGTTTGCTTGATGAAGAGAAAGCGCTTCCTCGGAAGTGGCCGACTCCAGAATTGATTTTCTTATATTCATAGCTTGCACTTGTTGCTCTTCAGAAGGTTGTCTATAGGTGGTCACTCCACTGGATACAGCAACATCAGCAGATGTGCTAGCAACAGTAATAGCACCAGTAGTGGCCGCAATACGCTCCTCTAACTCACCAGTGGAGGCAGCTTTGATCAAAGTGGAAGAACCTGTGGGACACACAGTAGCACTGGATGCTAACTTTTTCTTTTGAATTGTGTTTTCCTGATCAACCTAAGAAATTAAATTTCCCTCTTTTTAACATAGTAAAGACAACTGACATGAAAAGAGGAAAGTCGATATACTTTATTTAAAAATTTGAAGTAATCAGAACATTTTTTGATGCTAGTGAACATTTTTTTAATTATAGTGATATTACATGATTAGTTTTAAATGTCCTCAAAAACTTTATACTATAACTTTTGTACCAGTCAGAATGACAGCACGTAATTTCCACCCCTGCAAATGCAGTTCTGAAATCAGCATGGCTAGAGCAAAATATATGGCTATATCATTAAAAGGGATCCTACATGCAGAAAAGTGATAACTGCCCTATCGAGGAGTGATACAGCAGCATTATATAGTAACCCGTGTAGTAGGCGAAGGTTCTGTACTCCAACTGCTAATAAGGCTGCCAAATACCTTCATCCGTTTGATTCTTTTCATCAAAGCTTGACAGGGCTCTAAAAGCTCATTTAGACTTGATACAAAGCCAAGGGTAGTGGACAGTAAAATGTACACATTTAAAAAATATATCTAAGCATAATTATCTATACTTCATATTGGACAAAGGCTGAATCTTTAATTCTCTTTTTGCTCTCTGATTCTTGTAAAAGGCCAGATTATTTTACTCAAAAAAAACCAGCCACAGAATGTTGGATGAGTTAAAAGATCGTCCATGAAAATATTAACATTTTAATTAATATTAGTATTAATATTTCACTTATGAAAATATTAACACTTCTAATTTGTCTACTTACTAAAACATATAACCCATGTGGGAATTTTTAATTTTAATTTTATGAACCTTTTAGTCCTTCCCCATTCCCCAGATTTGGCTGCAAATATTTGGAGGCCAAGTCTCTCACCTGTCAGCATTCAGAATATCAACACAGTAGCAACTCCAGCTTGACTAGAATGAATAAATGACTGGACAATGCATAGTAAAATTCGTAATAACAAATTAGCATAAACAAAGTTGATGTAGAATGGACTGTACTATGTTATACCAGTATCTTTGAAGCATAGCTTTTTCATTCCATGATAATGATTAAGAGGCTCTTGAACAGTCATTCAAACAAATATTCCACATTTCTCCTTTTACTTCTGAGCTGTCCTCTTACACAGACTTTGAGACTTGTCCTTTAAGTGTAGTGGCTAATGACAGAATGGAAACAAACCAGAGTTTTTGCACTGTTAGGAGAATCTATATACTAGAAATTGGAACAACAGAATCCCAGAGGAACTGAGCAGTATATGCCACCTTTCATGCATAAGATATATCAAATCTCTTGACAGAATTATCAAATGTACTGTATAAAGAAGTGGAACAGATCCTAATGTCAAAAATACTGTTTCATTAATAGAGGGAGACATTTTTGTTTACTGGGGAAATTTTAGGCTGAAAATGTTTTATTTTGCTATACTATTAAAAAAATACTACCATTATACATTATACAGACAACTAATGGGGCTGCTTTGGGTACGTATTATTTTTGCTATCTTATATTTAATGTCTTAATATCTGTTCTGCAGCACAGCACTCCTAAATCATACAGTGGTGGCTCCCCCTGCAAAGCTAAGCAACCTTAAAAGCACCAGGTAAGACTACAGGTTTATGTGTCAGACATCAAACCAAAAACTGCTTACTGTTCTATGATGACAGTGGTATAAGTAACTAAAATAGACCTAGACATGTTTTGTACTTTATTTTAGAATAAAAGAAGAAAATTGTCACAACAATGAATAATATCAAAAGACTAGGCTAGTTATGATTCAGGATACAATAAATTTTGACAGACAGGCATCAAGATTAAATCACAGAAAATACAAGTGCATGGTCAAGAGATATTTTGGAACAGGACAATGTTGATTAAAACAAAGAAAACTTATTGTATGTTACATAACAACTACTATTAAAGCAAAACCTACGTGGACGCATCTTTATCATGCAAGCAAATGTACAAGAACCGGCAGTCACCTGCTCCCAGTATCAATCTCAAAGCAAAATAATATTCAGATTCTCAGTAAAATGGCATGCTATATCCTAGTGCTTTAAAGATGTACATCACTTTAAAGAAAACAAGTTAAGAGAAAGTTCATCTCAAAAAAAGAAAAAAAAAAGAAAAAAGAGAAAAATATGTTTACTTAAAGCTTTAAAGCTTGTACATTGAAAAGTACTGTACTACTTTGATACTGAGGCAACTTTCAAGCAAAACACCTAACTTGTTAGGTTTCCAAATCCACTTACACTGCAAAAAAGAACTCATGCAGATGAGTAAAGGGTAAACAGCGTGGTGTGATTTACATAGAAGATTTTAAGACAAAATTCATCTTATCTATAAATAATCTGGTAATATCAGCTACTGCACAGAACAGATGCATTCACGTTTGCCTAAATATCACTCGTAATCTGTAAAAGCATGAACTTTGGTGTCTTAGTATTTTATGAAAACAGGTTTAGATAACTGAAACACCTATGTGTTTCATGTATTGTAACATATACTCCACCTCAGTCAACTGCAGTCAAATCTTTTCAGTTTGTCGAAGAGACTACTTGAAAAATTGTAATTTCTTATATGAAATTGCACCCCTTTCTTTTCCTTTAATATTTTGGTTAAGAAAACAAATAATTAAAAAAAAGACAAACTCACAATGAAAACAAGTAAAAGAAGGAAGAAAGGAAGACTGATTTTTTTTAATTTTGGATAAAATTTACACCAACAATTTTTAGTCAGCTGAAGTCAACTCAGAGGTAGGTCATCACTTTGAATTCACAGTCACCAACTGAGAAAATCTGAGTCTTGGGGAACTGCCAGGCTGTACCATGGGAGGAAGCAATAAGGATGTGGAGGCAAGAAAGAGTAATTGTTGCTCGGGGCATGGATTCACAAAGAAAGGGAACCTGGCCAGCCCAGACTAAAGCAGTCTGAGACCTAAAAGACTGGACAACCATTTCTCTACGTGAGTCCTTGTGGATGGAGAACAGATTGAAATCAGTGTAACTGAGGACCTTTCATGTGTCAAATTAGGCTGCTTAGGCGAGGAAAGATTTGAAGCAGTATTTACAGATAAAAATTCGTAGTTCTGTAGAGGAAGGCGATCAAGCTGATGATCTACAGAGCAATTCAGTTCAGAAAACTACTCTGAATGAACACTACTTGAAAGTGTTGTAACTGCAGAAACTTTGGATAATGCAAACATATGGAAGACCCATAAGCCTTTCTATTTATACAGGAGTGGAGGTTGCTTCGGATTCCAGGATCATTTTTAGTAAAGGAAAGAGGCAAGATCCTTTGACATTTGCCTGAGACAAAGTTCCAAAAATAGATTATGTATCTGTGCTAGATGCACACATTTTGCATATGCAATATGCTACGACTATACACAGGGTTCCTGCTGTAAACATGATAGCAAAGGAAATTTACCCCAGATAAACTCATAGTGGAAGTTCTCATTTAAAGTAACCTAATGTAATAACTTTTTACAAGTAATCCCCGAGGGAATAAAATGATCTAGGGAAATAGTTAATACCTTTGTCTACTTTGCAGAAGCGCTCACCAGCAAAAAAAAAAAATTAAGGCAGAAAGTAGTGTCCAGTACAGTAAAAATGCTTTTCTTGAATTGTTTTTTCTTCCCTTTTAGAAGACTACGACTTGGGAAGGCCTTCCTTTAAAATAGGTAATGCTAGAACAATGTATTTTCCCTCTCTAATCAGTACAGATACTTAAAATGTATTCGTGTAAGCTGTAAGTAATGTGCCAATACTAAATTAAAATGTAACAATTTTTAGAAACTATAGACCTGAAAAAAATAGCCACTGTAGTTCCTTTGTGTTGGAAAGCAGAATCAGACAAATGTGATTCCTGTTATAGATCTAAATTTGAAGCTCTACACACTTCAGAAAGAAGTTGTTTTCTTAACCAAAAATTAATTAATTTCAGACAAGACAACCTGAATTTTTATGCTCATTATAGAAGCTTGAGCTCTATGCTATGTTAACATGTTGTGATCAATCCAAGATTAAGATGTAGATTTCAGCCATGGCTGTTGTATCCACAAGCTTCCACAAGGTAAAGCATCAATGATTAGTCAACATGCATGAACACGTGATTTAAGATTGGGGTATTTTCATAAAATTAACATAGTGAACTGTCAATGTTTAATTGCCATTCTTTCTTACAAAATACAATGTTTTAGCAGGATTCAAACAGAAAGGATTTCAAGGAAAATGAATTAATTCACTAAATTAAAGTGACAGTGTGAAATTACAAAATTACTATGCTTTCATATATTAACCATTGACTAGACTGAAAGAAACTATTTCCAGTGCAATGCCATTTTAAGTAGAGCTTTGACATAAAGTATGTTACTGTAATTGTTCTGTTATTATTGTTACTGTATTATTGTTATTATTGTACTGTAATATGTTCTGTTATTACAAGCCAAATACTATAATTCCAAAGACTGAAAACATGTCCAGTAAAACTTGACTAAGTAAAAAGTCCACCATTAAATGACTGAAATGCAACTAAAGGAGTTCATTCATAAAGAAGTATTCGGCAGGTTTTTAAGATTTTCTAAATTTGCTTTTATTTCAGAGAAGACTGATGAATAAACAAACATTCTAATACTATTTATTTGTCAACTGTTTAGTAAGACCGTGCTGGTTAGGAACAAATCAGATCAAAAAAGAGTGAATATTATGTAGCGTGAGTTGGGTTCATAAAACAATGGGATTAAAACAATTCTTATCTAAAGGATCATAGAATAACTCAGGGCAAAATAGACCTTATGAAGTCTCTTGTTGTCACGACAACCTCAAGCAGGGTCAGCCATGAGGTCAAACCAGTTCCTCAGGGTTTCATCTGGTCAGGTCTGGAGAAAATCTCCTTGGATGGAGACTGCACAATCTCCCTGAGCAATTTTCTCAAATGCATCTTTCCTCACAGAAGAAAAGTTTCTCTTTATATCTGGCCTGAAGATCTCATTTCAAATTTTATCAGTTGTCCCTCGTCCTCACACTGTGCTCCACCATGAACACCTTGGCTCTGTCTTTTCAATAACCCCTTTGCAGTCATTTGGTAGCTGCTACTAGCTTTCTCCTCTTCTCCGGGCTGAAAAAGCACAGCTTCCTCAGCCTTTCCTCCCAGAGGAAGTGCCCTAGCCCCCAGCCATCTTGATAGCCCTCCACTGAGTTTGCTCAAGCAAAGAACTCATCTTTCCTGTCACATGGCCCAAAATTTGGTGCACTATCGTGTGACCAGCTACGGTCACAGGAGCACTGAGTAAAGGACAATAACCCTTCCCTTTGATCTGCTTACAACATTACTATTGGTATAACTCAGGATGCTGTTGGGCCTCTTTGCTGCCAGGATGCATTGCTGGGTCATGCTCAGCTTGCTGTTTGACCACAACCCACAGGGCCTTTTCAGCAGAGCTCCTTGTTAACAGCCAGTCCTATTGCCAGGGGTTCTTGATGCCCGGGTACAGGGCTTTACATTTGCCCTTGTTGAGCTTCATAAGATTCCTGTTGGCCTATTCCTCCAGCTTGTCTATGTCTCTATGGATGGCAATCTTGTTTTCGATTGTATTGACTATTGACTGACATTTTAGTGTCATCTGCAATTCCAATGAGATTGCATTCTGTCACTGATTCAAGCTCATTGATACGTTGAACAGAATTTGTGCCAGGATGGCAGTATTCCGCATGTACTCCTGCAGTACTCCGCATGTTACTGGACTCGAGGTAGAGTATGGTCCGTTTATGACTATCCTCTACATTTACATGGTTTTAACTTCAGCAGCAGAAGAACAGATGAAAACTGGCAAATTGTTCATAAGAACAAATAAATGGGATCTAAGGCTACTGTTCAGCAGCTATTCTAATTCATTCGAATTAGTTTTGCTGATTAATTCCTCAGAATTAAATTGAGTTCAAAATGCGAGAGCAAATAGGGATATTCACTATCTTGTTTATTCAGGAAGAATTCAATATGCAGGACTTTATTAGTCCTTGTGACACATATGATCCAACCACAGACTTCCATTAATGCAAATGACCCTAAATGGGACTCACTGTAGGAAAGTGCTAATGAGGTCAGCTTGGGATTTTTCCTGTGTATCTTAATATCAAGAAGTAAGCTGCTCTATCCTTTTGCAACTGGTAATTGAGACAGAAGTATTGACAGTCTTAAGCAAAATTAAAATGCATATTTCATTAAAGAAGAAAAGAGGTGGCTACAATTATATGTAGAATTTCAAAAAAGAGTAATCACTATATTCCATCTTCCTTCTTCTTTCAGATGTTCAAGGACTTTCAGTCAAGACTTACTTAGTATCCTTACTTAAAATCTTCCCATAGTTAACTAACTTTGCCGTGACCAGTGTATCCTGTTAAGAAAGGGGGTTTTTTTGATAACAAAATATCATAATTAACTGTTCTCTTTGATGTTCTCTGTCATTACATATCTGCTGCCTGCAAGACTTTCCAATAAAGTCACAAACCTAATTAGAAGAATGCATTCGGGATCTGGTAAAGGAATTTTCAAGTTAGTGTACATATAGCAACTTATCTGACTCCTGAAATATGAAATAGATGTTCTTTCAGTCTCACTATTTTCACAAACCTCTTTTTTATTCTTCATAATTTTCTAGTATTTTTAATTGCTCTTAAGTCCAAACTACAGTTTTGCTTCTGTTGATTAACAAGTAAATAATAGAAAATAAAGGAATCCAAAACACAAAGGTACATTAGAGAATGTTAAATCAGTATAAATGGCTGACATGAAACACTCTTCTGTCCAAACTGATTTTCAGTTCCCAGCTATTCAGGAAGGAAAGAAAACTGTGAATTTAGAGAAAAACATGACTGAAAAAATCCAGTTCAAAACAAGTTTCTAGACTTCATTCCAAACAGGCAATGACCCCTGGATTTATCCAAATAGCAAAGAGTCCAAGAGCTGTCTAGACAGAAGTATAATATAAGTACTTTTTTCGTCCTTTTGTTTTCATGTTGTCCACAATTTTGGTGAATTTATTCAGAATTTAATTTTTTTTTTTTTGTGTACCAGAAGGCACTTCTTTGCAATACTGCATTCTTTAATGATTTCTTTTCACTTGCATTTTTTTTCTCTCTCTCTTTTTTCAACCACTTTACTGTTATTTCTTTCTTCTCGTGTCCATGTTTTACATTAATTTTAAATGTGAATCAACTGCTGCAGTAAGGCATAAACCAGAACAGCCTGAAAGTAACATTTAAGCATCAACCAGAAATTTTGAGGGATGCAGGAGATAAAGACATTTGTCATCTTTCAGTACATACAAATGCATGTCTCCATGATTTTCCAGATGCTTCTCTCAGTGAACTTAGGATCACCTGAAAATTTTTTTAAGTAGATACTGAAAATATGATAAATTTATGTAACTTAATTTTATCAAACTGATTACATTTGAAAATCTGAATTTCTACCCAGACAAAATCAACCCTCTAGTTTTTGAAAATATAGAAATTCCTAACACATTAACACATAATTTATATTCCCTCCACTAAACTCAGGACATAGACAGACAACTACCACTTTTTTGTTGTTTTTTTTTTCCTTTTACACATATCTATCTTAATAATAGATTTTATTCCAGTAATATATGTTTATTAAAAAACAACATGAAAATTATGAACATAAGCACACATATGGATACTGTTCTTTCAATTGGTTTAACATCAGTGAGAAAGTAGTTTTTTAAAGGCCTATTACTTTTAAGAAAAACCAAAACCAAATTTTAACACAAATAAATGTTTGGAAATGAGAAAGCGGTGATTTGAAATAGAAAATAATTATCTTCATATGGTCATTTGTTGCATAGTTATAGTCATACTTTGCTTTCATCTCAAAAAAGGAGTGCATCAATGCAAGACAAATCTGTGGAATCATAGAAATCATAATAACTGAACAAACCTTATAAATTTTTCAAGAGCCTTTCAGCAATATTATAGGAATCTATGATATGAATGACAAAATGCTGAGAATGGAAAATATTCACATTTATTGGCATATTTACTAGTAGTCATCTTAAAAAAGAGTACCTTTATTGTATTTGTCAAGTAAAAAGCCTTGCCAATATTGTCTTATATCTTTATTTTGTTTGTAATTTGCTCTTGAGAATCACAGTGCAATAGAAAGATTTATTTACCCTTTTTTAGGATAGGATAACGTCAAATAGACATATCTTCAAGACTATGTACGGACTATGTAAAAAGCACTGTATATAGAAACCCTGTAACAAAAGAGCTGTTTCTTTCTGTCCCAAGAACTGCTTAGGACAAAAAGAAACTGCATGCATTTTATACATTCTGCAGTGTGAAGTATAACCCACTATGCTTAATTTGGGCCATACACCAGAACAGAACCTGCTGCTCTGCTCCTTCATGAATGGGATTTTAATGACTGGGTATTTGGACAGTTTTGGTAAACATCCTCTTCCAAGATTCTAAGTAGAAGAACCAAGAAATAACAAGGAAAATGTTGCAAGTTTAATTTATTGCTGGTACATGTGCTATAACTTGGCTTGAAAACCAAAACCAAACCAAACCAAACCAAAACCAAACCAAACCAAAACAAAAAACCAAAACCCAAAGAAAACCAAAAAGGTTTTAAAGCACGTTAAAAACTATCACAAAATCTTGTATGTACATTTTTAAAAAAAATTTTGATGTGAACCTGTATGATGGATGCGTAATCAGAGGTCTCCATAAGTTTAAAATGTAAAGGTCTGTTTTCTAATTCTGTTTCTTGTGTTACCTTGGAAATGCCATTATATTGTAGTGCTCCCATTTCTTATCAACAGAATGAAATTCACACTTCCCTTTTACTGCCAGAGGGTTATTAATATTAGTTGCCTAATATCTGTTCAGTGCTATAAGCATGCATAAATCAAATATACAGTTCCAGATACAGCAATACTTGCTAAAGAAGTAACTACATATTGATATGACTTTGACACTCCTACTTTTTAGTTTTTCAATGAAGTTCAGATGCATGGAAAAAAAAAAAAAAGAATGATAAAACCAGTAATAACTCTCTTTCGTTTACTCTAAATATCAAAAAATCTTTGTATCATTACTCTCAGGTATCTAGGTCAGATATCTAATCTTTGCTCTAAGCAGGCTACATGCCCACATTTGCTATTCTAAATCCAGTGTTAGGCATCAAGGATCACAGAAACTTATTACTAAAGATTACTAAAGTAATTTAAGACTCCAAAAATGTATCTGATATATTTATCTTCACTACAGATAATTTTAAGAACTAAAAATATTTTTTCTTTTTTTTTTTAAACAGATTAGTGCTTGTGAGAAATAATATGAAGTTCTTAGAAAGATTGTTTGTTTGTTTGACAAATGACAAAGACAAACTTGCAGAAAAGGTATCATGCCAGTTTAGCTTAAAATAAGGCTGTATATGTTCATTACATAGGAAGGAATACAAATCTTAAGCACATCTTTTTCGTTGTTTACCAGTGCCTAGCAGAATTAATGGAGAAGACACAGAATTTCTGAAGACTGTAGCCTAACAACTGTAATTACGTTACATCCTTGGCTAGTAATACAAGGCCACAGGATTTGTGTTGACCCCGTGCAGGCTTGTCTTGGCCTGAGGTTGTTTTCACTAGTTTTGATAATTTTTAGTGGTCAAGAGAATATATCCTGATCTATTTCAGGAATACTGTGCTCTGAGAATACTGCATACAGTAATGCTCTGATAAAGCTACATAGTCACCATGTAACAAGCAACAGTCCTTTATACTTATTAAAGCTGAGGGAGACTCGTGTATCTTTCAGATTTTAGTAAAAAACAATGAGAAAGAAATAGCTTGTGTTATGAAAACATATGAAAAGAAACAACTGAACTCCAAGACTGAAGAGGAAACCACCTCCGGCCCTGTCACTACCACCAGTATGACACTCAGACCAACACAGACCCTCATATGCTACCAGTTCATTGTAATCCTCATCCCAGGGGCACAGTGAAAAGCATGAAAATAAGACAAGAGACAAATAGTGCAGAGTAGGGAGGCAGTTCTTAACTTTTATAAGTGTATTACTATTATTGAGACTTTTATATATTAGCTAATTTAGACTACCAGACTGTAAAAACTTTAATTGGAATAACAATAAATTGTTAACCATATATAAATTACATTCCCTTCAGCCATAACAAGATTCTGTGTCTAACATTATACTATATAAGTTCATTACAATCCAACTAACTTTAGATATAAAGTTTTGTATAACAAAAATAAATTATGTATTTTATACCACTGAAGTACTATTCAATGGCTGTCAGGACTCTGAGGATTCTAGTGGGCCTAAACAGCACTGCCCAGCCTCCCCTGGGCCTCTCCCCATCCATGCCCATGAGTCCAGGATCCCTAGCCTGAGGCCATCAGTCCCTGTCCCAGTAATACCCCGCTCAGTGCTGGTCCTCAGTTCCCGACAGCCCTGCCTTGCCTGACCATGGGACTAATGTCCATGCCTGCCCTTGGTGTGTCCCCAGTCCCATGGAGGTGTCTGATGCCCAGGCATGCCCCCCAGCCTGCCCTGCTCCCTAGCTGGAGGCAGTGGGACCAGCACTGGCTTCGATGCCCTGCACTGCAGGCCCCCATGCAGATGCCCTGTGTCCCTGGCTCACCAGCCCCCAGGGAGCCATTGGCCCTTGCTGCACCGTGGCAGTTACTGTCTCCTAATAACTGAAAAATACAATGCCTATGAGCAAAGCAAAGCATTATCTTTAACAAAGTATTATTTGTCTCTTATTCGTCAGTCAGAATAAATAAATGAAGTCAATCTCTAAACAGAGTAAATGTTAATTATAAGGTAATGAAAAGTTGAATGATTTATAAATAAAACTGTACCATCTTTTATTTTTTTGGTTTTATCTAAAAGGTCAGGACAGGCTAAAGAATAATACTTTTTTAGAAAGGTCAAGTCCTAAGTGTGATGAAAACAATTCTCAGGGAAGGAAGAAGGTTCCTTCAGTACAAAAACTGATTCAAAATCCACTTAGACTCTACAGAGATAAAGCTATTCCTGCAGAACATTATGTGCTGTCAGCATCAAGTGGGCAGTAAGAGAACTTTTGAGCTATGAAGTGGGCATCCAGTGCAACACAAGAGCTTTGCCTCAGGAAAAGCTTCTCTGTGAGATGCCCCTTGTGATCCATTAGCCAAGAGTTTCAAGATGTCTTAAGCTAAATGCTTACACATTAAAATAAATTTCAAATGTATCCTTGAAAGAGTTAAATATGTATTGCTTTAATGAGCATTTCAGGCAGTTTTTGCACCACAATGCGATGATGATAGAGTTCTCTTTCAAGAGCCAAAATGGTTACTAATACCCAAAATAGCTGCCTCAGTTACTGCAAGTGTCTTTCGTCAGCAGTGTATTATGTCATGCAGAGAAACGCTCACAGAGGAGAGACATCTTCTACAGGAGAAAGATATATTGCCATGTCTAAAACTATAGCAATTTCATTTTCAGAAATGGCATCTCACTGATAGAACTTGAGGACAAATTTTGAGATGACTGGTTGCTCAGCGTACCTGAACACTTCAGACTTTCAAGAATGGTTAAGGTTGGAAGGCACCTCTGGAGATTGCTTAGTCCACCCCACCTGCTAAAAGCTGGGTCAACTAAAGCAGGTTGCTCAGAATAGTGTCCAGTCCACGGCCAGTCTCTGCCTCTACAGGGATAGAGACTCCCACAACCTTCTTGGGAAACTTGTTCCATTTTTGAATCACATTTACAGTAAAAAGGTTTACTCTGTTTAAATGAAAAAAAGCATAAGTAACAGCCCATAGAATCATGGCTGAAATGCGGCAACTAGTGCAAGCTCCCTACCTCAGGTAGTGATTTTAATGTGTCATAAGATACTGTGGGATGCTTTCCATATAACAGTTATTTCAAACAGTGGAAGTAGAAAAAGACTTAAAGACATTGTTCAGAATTGTTCATATATTTTTGTTAGTCTGAAAAACTAGAAATTAAAGGCTGAAGCTGCACTGAATTTAGGATGCTTCTGAATTTATTGTTTTTCTTTTAAAAAGAAAGATTATGTAAGAATACTGCATATAAAGAATAAAAATTTTTCTAATTCATTGTACCAGAGTCATGATACTTTTCAAATGAAGACACCTCAAAATCAAAATAAAAATGGAATGTTCCAGCATACTGATACTAATGCCAGGATCAGACACCTGACAAGAAGGTACTGTAGAGAACATGAGGTAGTTCCATGTGCTTTCCTCTCTGAATTCCACTGATATTACTGAGATAGGAAAAAGACAATCTAAGAAAATATGTGAAATAGAAGTCAATAGACTAAATGTACAGGATTCTAAGGTTCACCACTGACACAATAAAAAATAATAGAAAGCAGGATGCACTATACAGAATTTAGATGCTCTTTGCGCCATCATAAATACCAGAATATGAATATTCTATAAACCTTGTCTTGTGCAAAAGGCACCAATTCCCAAATCCACATCAATAGCTTATGCAATAACTCATGGGTTTCTGGGGTATAGAATTTTATTGGGGATGCTGTGATCGTCACTAAGCTCATTTTTTTTCTGTTTGTAATTTTATTTATTTCTGTTAATTTATTTTTATGCCTTTTATATGAGTAATGTTCCATTCTTAATATCTCTGAGGAAAAATAAAATCCTAAATATAAAAAGGACAGTTTCTCTGTGTTTTTACCTGCAGAAGATTTTATTTTTTTCTACACAGGAATGTAATAATCCTTGCAGTATATATAATTTCTTAGAATTTAAGGTCCTTGGTGGGTAACAAGTTGAAATAACTATCACTTAAATATTACTGGGATTAATACCAGAAAAAATATAAAGGCATCTCTAAAACAGGTTTCATATCTTCTCCTGTAAAAATTAACTCACATAGTGCTATGATTTGAGTATAATTAAGTAAACTTATCTTGATGGAAACCAATTTGTATGAAACATGTCTTTCCTGGAATTATGTGAGCATTTCTGACTGCCAGGAAGTTTTGTTGGGTTGCTTTGGGGGGAAAAAAAATCCATTACAAATCTTTCTCTTCTCAGAAATGCAACTATGAAAGACATCAGAAACCTTCTGAATGGGTCTTGAAAAATATTGAAATATTCATTCTTTAAACTGAAGTTCTATTTGATACTTACAGGATATCATGTTATCCGTGTCTCTCATTAGGTTCTGGTTTTTTCTACTTAGGATTTGGCTTCTGTCAAAACTGTGAATAGTTTTACCATCATTCTAGGTATTTACTTCACATAAATTAAATGGCATTATGATCATTTTTGTAGAGGCAGGAGCTTCTGAAAGATTTTACAGAGTTCCAAAGTAACTTTTTTCATGTCTAAGAAAAAGCTACTGCATAGCAGTGACTGAGAATTTTCAGCAAGTATTGAGTACATTCATTTCCTCAGGAAATAAGAATTAAAAATAATTTTCAAAAAACACCAAAACACATCATGCTAAATCTAACACAAGATGATTACAAAGATGAATACAAAAAGAAGTATTTTGCCTCTGTACAAAGACCACGTGTTACTTAAATGTCAATTAAACCTCAAAAAACAACATTGTGATAGCCTCCACAAGAGGTAAAAGGATTAATTTCTTCCACGTTGGTTAATATTCATAAATTCCCATTAGGGTCACTGGGAAGCTGAATGATTCTTAGCTTTACTGCTACTGACTGGTTTAGTCTCATTGTCAAAACAGTGTGCACAAACGGCTTCAAAAAACAGCAGCAGGTCAATTTCTTAAAACTGAAATTTCCTTCAAGATCATAATTGTAATTTTTTTGATCATTACTTCATTTAACAGACATAGATTTTAGAACTTTCCAGGGGAATATTATTATTTAAACATGTGGCTTTTATATCTCTTTCATGAAAAGACAAACTACCTAACACCAGCCTGTATAGAAATGAACAGAATTCCTTTCTTCTTATATCTCCAGTTATAAACCTAGATACACTATTTGCCTATGTGTTACACTTATACACTAGACATATTTATTAGGAATTAAAATGTATTGCCTTTAATCCCAAATTTACTACATGAGAAGACAAAGGAAAAGAGTGACAGGTGAAGGAGAGTAGAAAAAACAGCAGTTTGTTTTACTTTCAGAGAGTTAATATGCCTGTTCCCTTTTATATTTGTGTCAGCTTCATTTAATTTGAATATATGACCTTCAATTCAGGGATTCTCTTCACAAGTATTTGTACATGTCCTAGTGCACTAAGGCAGTACTATAAACTAAATCAGCATCACCTAAGCAATTCTGCCAGCTTTGTGAAAAGTGGAAGGGTTAGTGTTACCTACTTTTCAGAAGACCCAGTTCCCTGCTCCTGCTACTACTTTTGGGTGACTTTGGGCAAGTTACTTCATCAGTATGCACCTCAGCTTTGGCATCCAAAACAGACATAATAACTATTTTCACTACTATCCCTGTGATTCATGACTTTCTAATCTGTGTATCTCCCCTCCTCCTCTATTTATTTTCCAAGTAGCAGGGTCCTACACTAGTAAATCACTTTTCAATCAGAAACTAATCCATGCATTTGATAATCTTTGCTATTTTTGTCTGAAGCTTCTTGAACTTTGCTATATTCTTCCGAAATGCAGAAAGGCCAGAGCCACTATAGGAGTCAAGGCATGGGTAGACTTATACAGCAGTATGTTTTCTGTTTTGTCCTCTACTCTTAACATTTAGTTTAAAAAGCACTAAGAAGTGCTTTTTTAAGCACTCCAAGTATGAACCTGAGGACTAACGCTCTTAATATGCTGACTACCTTAGAACATAAGAGCTTGCTGATATTACTGACAACAGAAATGATCAACAGGAGGAGGCTATGGAGTGGTTCCCTTTAGGTCTGTAGGTAACACCAAACTGGGGGGAATTGACTATATGTTTGAAAGCAGGCTTGCAGGATGGAAGAAAGAACCAACAGGAATCTTATGAAAATAAACAAGGGCAAATTCAACCCCTGGCAACAGGAATGGCTGGGATCTGACTGACTGGGGAGCATTTCTGCTGAAAAGGCTCCGGTGGGTTCCGGTGGGCAGCAAGATGAATCTGAGCCAGCAATGCAGCCTGGTGAACAGCATCCTGAAATGTATTAACAGAAGCATCATTGTTACACTGATGGAAGGGATTATCCTCACCTCTATTTAGCACTTGTTAGTTCCGTGTCCAGTTTAAGGCTCACTGAAAGGAAGGGGCCCTGGGAAGAATATTATAAACTGCAGTGATTTTGGCAGATGGTCCCCAAGGTGGTTGGGACTGGAGCACTTTCCCTGTGAGGAGAGGCTGAGGAAGCTGGACTTGTTCAGCCCATAGAAGAGAGCTTCAAGGGGGAGCCTAAAAGGAGCCTTCCAACACATATGAGGTGAGAGGACAAGAGGAAAGGGTATAAGTTGAAACAAGAGAAGTTCCGAGCTGATATAAGGAGAAACTTCCTTCCAAGAAATGGGAGTAAATCATCCTGCAGAAATGATTCTAATACATCTGATGTCACTGATAGTATTCATTTTAACATTTAAAGTCTGTTTTCCAAAGTTAGACCCCTGCAGGTTTGTTTTCTCTGGTGTCCAGTAAACTTTATAATGGTCAAAACTATTCAAAAACTAACTGGAATGGCTTATCACTTTTGATTATGGTGAAATAATTTTTGCTGCAGAAAACATGTCACTTAATGAAAAAGCCCAAGTATATTATGGGAGCATTTGAATGTCAACATTTTTCAAAGAGGAAACAAAGTGTTCCAACATTTTATCTCAATACCACTAAACATTCTGAACGTAAACAAGTGTTTTTTCCCAGGTTTTTTCCTCAGTTGTTTTATCATCTTGACATGAACAGCTCATCAGTGCAATATACTGCGCTGTTCGGTGGTCATGAAGCATACAGATAAACAGGTTAATGTATTAATGTTTTGACCTTATCAAAAATGAAGTATTTTGAAGGTCCTATAAAATCTACAGTTTATGTACTATTATTGGAAGAGTTCCACTGCCAGAGAATATTTATGTTAGTAGTTAATTTTTCTTGAATTTTAGTTGGTTTCCTTAAAGGATTCTCTCTCTCTCTCTTCCTCTATATATACATGAATACATATATGTAGGTATATTTATATATAACTATAAATATTATTGTATATTGTATATATTTTTATATATTTAAAATATTTTTATATTCAAATGCATGTGAATAGGATAATTAAAACCACACTGATTCTTAAATACTTTTTTTCCTTTCCCTAAACCAGGACTGTCCATATTACCTATGGATTTTACAGTTTGGATATCCTAATTTCCTGGGTTTTGTACTGTTGTTTGAAATGTTGTTTTTCATTTCAATTTATAAATTCCTGAACTTCCAAAAAAACCTCACCTAAATATGGAAAATACTTTCTTTCTAAGTAATACTTAAATTGAAATTTAGATAATCTCCTCTTCTACGGAAGACATGGAATTACTTATGGCTAGTAGTACATAAAAAATTGTCATTTGCTCTTTTGTAAACAATGAACATAAGTGTGTAGAATAGTAAATGCATCAGAAATATATTAAAATGTTTGAACACACTTAAAACATTAGACCTTCTTTAGACCTTCTTTAGGACAAGTATGAACTTAAGAAGACATATCTATTAAATCACTAAAAAATGGGAGAGAGGCTTTATTGCATCACTTAGCACTTATTTCAGAAGTAAATTACAATCCATCAATTTAAACATTAGCTCAGACTACCATGTTTTCATATTTAACAGTTCTATTGACTTTTTTAATGAATGATGATATTATTTCAAGTAGAAAGAAATGAATTAAAATTTTAGAAACAGATCTTTCTGGATCTGTGTACAGTATCAGAACTAACAACTAAGTGTCAACAGTGGTGTTATCAAAACCTATGATTGCGAGGATTCTAAAAATAAATACTTTAAAATGCGGGAGGGTCAACAAAATGCAGCAATTCTTCTCCTCTCTGACTTGACTACAGCAAAATCAATGTCATTCTGTGCGCTGTCATTGTGTGGGTGTATAGTTGTGAATAAAAGGCATCTCAAGAGTGCAAAGGTGAAAAATCATCTATTCAAAAAGTATAGCTCAGTGTAAGATGAAGCACAGCTAAAAGACCCGTAAGTACGACAATCTGCTAAAAACATTTACTTGTGTGACAATGTATGCAATTGAAGTTCTTGTTATGCCTGGAGGCAAATAAAGAAAAAAAATTTGCTTGGAAACTCTAGTAATTTCCTCTTGTTCTGTGAAGGGAGAGTTCCTTTTTTCCTCCATCCATTGCAAAATCAGGTAGCCGTTTGGGCTGTTTTGACAGTAGGAGTTCAGGGTCTGAAAAGTCACAGATTTACAATTCTAAGAACTAAGTGTCTGTCTAAAAAAAAATAAAATTCTGTCACCTGTCAAATATATTACCAATGCAACCAACAACTTATTTATACTGCCCTAATCAGAAGCAGGCGCAACCTTTATTTAAGTAGCAGACTTCTACAGATGTGACACAACTGATGTAGCACCTTAATTTTTCCCCAGGAATCTTAAGCCCAT
>KZ505636.1:2429402-2459943 GCA_002844005.1 Limosa lapponica baueri
CCCCCCTGGACCTGACTAGCCCTGCCCGGGAACCCTAATGACTCTCTGTGCTTGGGCCCAGGAACCCCATTTCAGCTCAGCTGAAGCCAAACTCAGCTCTGTCTTTGGCCATCTCCTTTTGACTGGGCTCCTGGAGGGACCCTGGACCTGATTCATCACTCAGTATGTTGGGGGTAGTCAATTGACTCTGTTATCTAAGTCCCTGGCTATGACCCCTGTGTTCAGCCCCTACAGGACTGGACACCATCAGTGAGTGCATAGCCTGCCTGGGGTCACCCTTGGCTCCCAGTTGTCCCCTCCTTGCTCCTGCTACTCCCAGGTAGAAATATAGTTCAAATATCCCAATTAAACTGCTCTAATCATTAAAGCTGCCCTATTTTTCTATGATAAATTATCTCATTTAAACAACACTATGAGTTTGTTGTTGTTCTGTGTACTTGATCATACTTCTCTTGCCCTAATTGTAACATTCATATTCAAATGTTCTCCAGCTGCAATCATGGGAACCTTTCTTGTATCTTTTGTATGGAGGACTTTAAAGATGTTATGATAAAATTAAGATGTGGATATCATACCCATCCATCATTGTTACTCCATAGAGATATAACCGACAGAAGGCCTTTAAAAACAAAAATCAAATCTTTGAAATGAGTAATAAGGGTTAGGACAGCTCACATTTAGTACTATTAGATAAGAGTTAAAAAGGGAAAACGGACAAGTATTATCAGCACCCATGCAAAATGCCTCATTTTGAAATAAATTATTTTGAGACTTTACAAGATTTTAGACACTAATCCCCAGCTTGATGGTTCATCATAATAAAACCTCCAGAGCTAAAAGTTAAGAATACATCATCTGTTTGTGTTTGTATGACTAGGTGAGATTTAGTAATTGAAACTGTGTTTTGTTTTGGGAGTTGTGTGTTTTTCTTGTTTCATAGATTGGCAGCTCCTAAGAAAAAAATCTTAGAAAATTTTATTTCTTTGCCACAGAGAGTTGCAGGAGTGGCCTCTGCAAGAAGAGATCAGGGACTGCCCTGTGCCAGACACAGTTAGTTCGAGTCAGCTCCACGATGAACCCACCACAGGATACGTCTGAACCCATTAGGCAAGCTGGTGTCACCTCTGTGAAAATGTACTTAAGAAATGGGAAAATGCTGCACAGGCAGTGAGGAGTGAGAAGAAAAAAAAAAACAAAAAAGTGAGAAACAATCTTGTGAATACCAAGGTCACAGAAGGAGGTGGGGAAGGAGGTGCTCCAGCTATTCCACTGCCATGCTGAAGCAAGCTCCCCTAACAGGAACTGTGGCCCATGGAGTACCTGTGCTGGAGCACGTTTACCCTGCAGCCTGTGGACAGGACCCACAGTGGAGCATGGGAAAAGTGTTAGGAGGAAGGAGAGTCAGAGAATAACTGTTATGGATGGACCCCAATCCCACATTCCCCATCTCTCTGCACTGTTCAGGGCCAGGGTTGGAGGTAAAAGGAACAAAGGAAAGAAGTTGAGCCTGGGAAGAGGATGAGTGGGTGGAAGGTGGTTTGGTTTTGTTGTTTGTTTTTTTTTGTCTTTGTTTCTACTATTCTATTTTTAATTTGCTATAAATTAATCTTCCCCAAGTGAAGTCTGAATTGCCTGTGAAGGTAATTGGTAAGTGATCTCTCAATTGCCACTTTCCACTTATATAATCCATACATTGTCAGCTTCTCTATGGGTGTTGTGTCATGGGAGATAGTGTCAAAAGCTTTACTAGAGTTAAACCAAACAACATGAATTGCTCTCCCAGTCACTTCATTGTAGAAGGCAATGATGTCCACTTTGTAAATCCATGGTAACTATTCCCATTCACTTTCTTGTCATTTGTATGCCTGGAAATTATTTCCAGGAGGATTTTCTCTATCACCTTCCCTGGGAGGGACTAAGTTGGCACTAACTGGCTGGTAGACCATTGGATCTTCATTCTTGCCCTTCTTGAAGATAGGAGTGACATTTGCTCACTTCTAGACTTCGGGTACCAGAAAGGTCACCATGGTGTTTCAAAGGAGTGGTTTTGCAATTATATCAGCCAGTTCCCATAGCACCTCTGGGTGCAATCCATCAGGCCCCATGGGTTTATGTGTGTCCAGTTTGCTTAAAGGGTCCCTAACCTGGTCATTCTCCACTGAGGATAGTCCTTACTGCAGACTCTCACTGATCTTAGAGGCCTGGGGTTCCTGAAAGTTGATCTTGATGGCAAAAAATGAGGCAAAGAGAACATTTAGTACCTCATCCTTTCCATGTTATTTGTCACCAGGTCCTCTGCCTCATTCAGCCATGGGCTGATGTTTTCTCTCGTCTTAATTTTGCTGATTATGTACTTGTAGAACAGCTACTTACTGCCCTTAATGTCTCTGGCCAGATTCAACTCCAGGTGGGCCTTGGCCTTCCTAACACTGCCCCTGAAAGATTCGACAGCAAGTCTACAATCTTTCTGTAAGAATTCTTCTTCTTCTTCTTTTTTCTTTTTTTTTTTTTTTTTTGGGTGTATGTCTGTGTGATATAAATCTACATTAGGAATAAAATAATATAAGACATGAAAGAAAGGAATACCAGATAGAAAAGTGAAAATAACTAATGATGTAATATGATGTATTAACTCAATAAATATATCCCTCTTATTTAGAAAGAAGCAGAATGATTTGTTTATGACATGAGCATATGCTTCAGGGACACCATTGCACGGGCCTGACTGCTAGCCACCTGCTGTTTCCAGTAAATCAGACTGTGAAATAGTGATCCATGTCACAGCATTTTAACCTCTCCATGCTTTGTAACCTTGACTCTGAGTTGAACATTTGTAGTTTAATTTGTCCAACAGAAGTTATCACACTTCCTATTAACAGAGGCCATAGTAAAGATTTAAAGAGCAATAAATGTCTAAAAAACAATACAACAAGAAATTATAAACTAAGAAGAACGTATAAGATTCTCCTGACTACTATAAACTCTCATAGTATATTTTTAATTGTGGATAAATGATACTATTTAAAATAACAAAAGCTGATTAGTAATTGCGAATATTTCAAATTGATTTTACTAAATCAATCTGTGTTATTTATAAAACACCCTGGATTCAAGTCTTCAATTTACAGCCATTTAAAATATAAATATTTAAAATTAATCTTCATGTCTTAAAATGTAAATGTAACTTTTTGTTTGTGATATAAACAAATACAATTTATTCTTAATTCTCAACTTTTTGCCTCCCCATCTTCTCAAAAAATTGTGAGCAAAGTAGGCCTGCTAAAGAATTCTGGCATCTATATAGGACACAAAGAAAATTTTTATTAAAATATTTATTTATAATAAAATTAATTTAAGAGTTTAATATATTGACTAATTAATATAAAAGCTTTGCTAGAGAGCAAAAACAAAGTTTAGAAGATTTACCAATATTCTGTGTTGTTAGAATGAAATATCTGATACCCTGGCATCAGGGTAAAAGACATCTGTGTAGATTTTCCAGACTTGAACAGATTGTAAGTGAACATTCCTTAGAATAATAATTTTTATTTACTTTATCAAATAAATCAATTATTATTGCCAAAATTTCAGTTCCATTTCACCAAAAGAATTTTACCTTTGTGCATGACATTTGACTGGAAAGTAATATAATGCAAATTAGGCGGTAAAAAGCCAATTATATTAGCTTTAAGATATCTTGTATAGGACTTCAGTATCTATTAACTTCTCATATGATGCCTTTTAGTGACATTAGTGGTAATGATGACAATGTTACCTGACCACTCTGAGAGATTGTGCTGTTCTGCTATAAGCGAGTTGGAAATTTGGCAAATATTCATATCACTAATTCCCTTCTTATAAATTAACACTGAGCTTTATATGTTGCACTTATAAGAATGTAATGACTAGGAAGATAACCAGAGCAGACTACACATAAGCATGGGCAGGTGAAAGAAAGCTTAGGCTCCACAGCTGTGTCAGTGTACTTTAGTCCTAACCTTTAATACCCATCCTAGCATGACACAAAGAACTAATGTTAGGTTTGCTGAGCAACCCCACCAACTAATGATATAAGATTGTTTCAATTCTTTTTTCTTTTATTTAGCAATATATACTGGGGAAATACCTGATTAGGAAACATGAAAAGATTTGTGTAACTGCTAATGCAGTTTTAAAAGCTGCATAAATATAAAATATAATTTTCATTTGCAAATGAACTTCACTTTGCAATGTTTTTCAGCTACCTAGGAATTCAACACTTTTCCAAATCTTATTAACCCTATCTGCAACTTATGAAGGTTGTGTGCCTGCATAAATGCAGGGCAAATTCTATAATAAGAATTTGCTTTTGCGCACACAGAATATGCACATACACACACACAAAATTATGTGAATAGTGCACACAAGGACACACTGTTCTCTAATTTATGACTATTTTCTTTTTCTGTTTTCCTGATGTAGGTACTGGCTATTATTGCTTTGTCTGGGTATTTACTCCGTATTTTATATTTAGTCTTCATTTAGTCTACAGCATTTTGTATTTGTCTGAAGTAAATTTCTGATTGATGATATATGCATATTCATTTTAATTTATCAGCATAATTTTAAAGTATACTTCTATCCTCTAAAGAGCCTGAAACCTCCCACAGTTCACTGTCATTAATTATATTCATGCATAATTCTTATTCCACTATCCAAACTATAGCAGAAATATGTAACGTTACCAGGCCTAGAATTAAGCCATCTAAGATGCAAAATGAAATAACTTATGGAGACTAAACAGTACAGATTGACTTAATGTAAATAAATACATATACCAGACATTTGATACAGTACCTCCATCTCCTTTTTTTTTGTCTATTTGATGCAATACCATAAAAAATATCAAATTTTAAGCTGGCTGCCATAATATTCTCCCAATTGGCAGATACCAATGGCATCTTACTCCTAAATGATTTGTTTTATGGTTAGTCGCAGTTCAATATTCTCTTGAACGAGCCAGTTGGTTTTCATCAACTGGTTTTCAGTCTGAATACCACGACAGATACTCCTGTCATGAATTATGAGCCACTAACATTTAAATCTCTGTCCCATATTTCAGGATACAGCTAAAGCAAAATTGGAGACAAGAAGCATAGGATATGTTGCAAAGTACTATGGACTCCACTGTGTAAACTGAACTAGGTAAATTGCAACCACCAGGTTAATTTTACCTTTTCCCTGCATCAGTAATAGCTTTGCAAAAGGTAAGAGGAGTAGTCACGCCAAATAGATCAGGCTTTAATTCGAGTTGCATTAGCTTTTAAAGAGCAACACATCATTGAAATCACAAGTTTGGGGATTTAAGCTTTATTTCTGCGTATTGAATCCTTCAAGAGCAGAATAATACAATTTGCTCCTCTACTTCACAGTTTTGGGGACTCTGTGTCCAAAGCCACCAAAAGCAAATGGAATGGCAGCATTCCAATGTATGGCTATAAATGCCTAATGCATAGACTACAGTAATAAAAATAATTTCCAGAAAATTTAGCAAAGCTATAGTTTAATGTTTAGCAAAATTTTTGATATAAACATAACTTTCAGCTACTTAGTTTAAATCCATTAGCAGGATTGTGGAAGGTCTTGGTAGCAGATGCATTTTTAATTCAAAACTGAATGAAAAAATAAGAGTCTAAGGACTGTTAGCCTTTGCTGCTCTCATAATCATCTCTCATTTCTCTCCCACAGGAGCTGAACTCTGCTTTTAATTGCACTCAACACTGTAGCACTTCCTTAATTCCATCTTTTTCAGGAAATTCCTCTTTATTATAATTAACTCTAGAAAAAATAAAACAACTGAAACACACATACCCAAAAAAAGCAAAGCACAAGCAAGAAAAGATTTTGGGATTGAATCTCAAATTCTGTAAATTATACAGAATCGGAAAGTTTTGTTAAAATGATGGAAGCTTCAGTTCAAGGTTGGTTGTGTTTTTTTAGTTTTTAAAGACATGGTGTCAGCTTCTAAACAGAAATTAAGCCTCATTGCAACAGTCCTTCACCTTACCCTTAACTTCACTTAGGACATGCAGACCAGTATGCTCTTGCTCAGCAAATAGAGATGATGGGAAAAGCTTATCCTCTGACATAAAAAATAATGGGGAAAACAAGTTGTGCAGCAGTGCAATATATCCATGTGAAAGATGTCAGAACCTGTGTTATATGCTTCAAGGATGAGAGAATATGTACTGTGTGGTGGGTAGTTTTTCTGCTGACTCAAGTATACCAATCCAATGCTGCAGGTTTGGGTACAGAAAAGGCTGATCAAGAGACGTGAAGGCTCCAGCTACTTACTGGATCTTAAACAGAAAGTTCCAAAAAGTCTACTCAGTCAAGAAAGAACACCAGGACTTCGCTTAATCAAGATATTTATATATCTTCATTAATAAGCCTTTTAGTAGAGGGAAGAAAAGTCCAATAAAAATTACTAAATGACTGGAAAATGAAACCAGACAAAAATTACTTTAAAAATACTGCTAACATCTTAACATTGATTATGATTAAACATTAGATAATGCCAGGTGAAATGTTAGCTTTCGTATTGGCTGAAGTCTTGAATAATGACTTGGCAGCTTTAGGTTTTCTTATCACAAGCCTTAAATGAAGGCAGAATATTTTTATAGCATAAACCAAAAAGTTCTAAACTTCATCCCCCAAAATGTTTTACAGACACAAAACTATTACACCTGATACATCTCAGTTATGATTTTTTATTTGGTTTATATAAATTATGCAAAAATCTCTTACTGACTGACTGGAATTATAATACCCTGTAAAATACCCATCATATCCTTGATGGTATCTAAGAATGTGTGAACTAATGTGTTAGAACAGAAATACGCTGAAACTAATATTTTATTTCTGACAATGAGCAGTAACAGATAATTCACCAGGAGTGTCAGAAACTGATTATACAGAATAAGTATAATCACTCCAGCTGGGGGAGTGAGTGAGCAGCTGTGTGCTCCTTGTTGCTGGCTGGGATTAAACCACAACAAATATTCATAATTTTTCTTCATATCCTTTCTCACTTACTTATTTTCAAGATTTAAAAGCTTTAGCTTATTTTATTTCTCTCCTTGTAGGTACTGTTTCCATCCTTTTTCTCTTTTCTGCATCATTTCTCATGTTATTATACCTATGTTGACATAGGGTATCAGAATATAAACGTGGTTCAGGAATTAGGTCACAGGATACTGCACTTAACTTTCAAATGTTTAAATTTTTAAAATATATTTAGATGAATTTACCCTCAGGGTTTCAAAAGAATGAAAATTCATTGTATTTCATTTGGAAACACGTAAAAATGTTAACCTTAAAAATAGTTTAAAAGCTTATGGGATAAAAATATTTATTGAAATTGACACAATTATTTGAGTAGGCTTTTTATAACTTCAGGGTGGGGTGGGTTAAAAAAGTTGTTTGTTCAGGGCTCATTTTCGAAGCTCTAGATTGCTGCATTTTGGTGTTTTCTTTCACTTGTATGACCTACTGTATGCAGAAGAAATAAACATAAAGCAAGCATACAAGAATAGCTTATTTTCTTTTTTACTGGCTGTTATGACCAGAAAGCTGTGGGTTCTGACTGGTCACCTGCATATTGGATGGCATGTAATTATTATAAATTGCTCTGACACTGGTTTGACATTGTGTCGATCCTTAATATAAAGAAATTGCTTTAGCAATTTCACAGGATGCTTAATGGTTTGTTTCAGTTACTGGCTCATTTTACAAGTGAATTTGCACCCTAAATCACCTAAAGTGTTTTTCACTGGCAAAACAGATGGACAAGCAGCATCTGAAGTTCTGAATAGTCTGTAGTCCCCATATAATCAATGTTTTATCTTGTGAGGATTTATTCATGAACTCAAAGGGTTTCCATTCATGTATTCAAAATATTATAATTTTAGCTGTTATGGATTGAGACATAAAAGATGGAATTATAAATTTATACAGTTTATCCAATGTACAAAACCTACTAATGGTTTTCTTCCAGGATCTAGAAACAAGAGTGATTTGGGATTATCTCTGCAGGAATTACTGTTCGCCCACAGCCCATCATTTATTTTGCTGAATAAAGTAAACACAGATCACGGCAGACACTCAGAACACATGTCAAGGAAGTGTGAAGCTTTAATTACTCCAGAATGACAAATGAAACAATTACATGTTTTGGGTTTGGGATGTTTTTTGGTTTGTGGGTTGGTTGTGGTTTAGTTTTAGTTGGTTGGTTTTTTATTTTCCCCTGCCTTGTTTTGAGATTTATGTTATCCTCTGCTTTATGTGTAATACCCTTTCCCGCACAGTACAACTCATGCAGCATAAAATATGGCTGTTTCAGTCTTACTTGCAAGATTTCCCACTTCAGTCACTGATGTTTCAGTCAAGACAAGAGCAATCAGTCTCTCCCACTACTCCAGCAACTGCCATCCTGAGACAATAGTAAATGACCACATCAAAACAAGTGCACTCTTCTGCTGGAGTAAGCACAGTGAAAGTGTTCCCTGTTAATTTATCAAGCCACCTTCGTATCTGTATTTTTCCCAGAAACGGCTGAGTGAGAGACTCCAGACTTTTTTGCATTTGTTTGTTTTTATTACTGATCATGCTTTTTAAGTATTCTTTAGTAAAACGGTCTAGGTCTGGGCTATTATTTACCTGGCTTCTCAAAAAGAGAGTTACAAATAAGCAATAACAGAAGCACTCTGGGCTCATCTAGAGTGAATGGGCAACATTCAGGTTGGGTAGCACTTGGACAAAATTTCCTCTGGACCCTTCTCCATTATTCTAAGATAATTATTTTTTTTTTTTTTCTGTTCTTACTGCTCAAAATGGCTGAGGTAATGTGCTGCTGTCATGTGTATTGTAAACCTCCAGGGTGATGTTTTTACAACATGGTATAAAGGCTACAAGCTTACGAAAATGTGTGATGCCATCAAAATGCATAGTGCCATTCTGGAATAGTGATCAATGACTACCTTATGAATAATGAAGATGAGCCCAACATATTTGGGCATGCTGTCAACTGAAGTGGAACCTAGGACATAGCGATCCCACAACCAAATCTCAGTCAGTCTCAGGGAGAGGGGAATTTTGAGAAAAACAGGATGTTTTTTTGAGAAAAACAGGATTTTGAGATCCTCACACAACATTGATGATCAGGTATCCAGGACTTTGGAAGAAAGTGAAGAGCTAAGTTATTTCAAAGCGAAGAGAAAGCCACAGGCTGATATGTTTCATTACTTTAAATAATTGATTAAAATGGTAAAAGGGAAGAGAATATATAGGGATGAATCCAAGAAAAGCATGATACAGCTTCTATAGAGGAAAGTTATGATTGACATATCAATTAAGTTTTTTTTTTAAGGAATACATGATTGAGTGGATAACAGGGAACTCATTGATATAGCCTGCTTGGATGCTTGGATTTAAAAAAATATCATTTGTTACTCTCCAGAGAGTCTTCAAGAATGACCCTAGAAGAATGACTAATTAACAAAAGAAAGATCTATTCAAAGGTATTTAACACATGATTTTAAGGCAAACGTTGGTTCAAGAAGTTCCTAAATCACTAACTACAGAAACTGGGAGTCTACACAAGGGCGAAGAGCACACCATATCATCCTGTTGTCTTTTACTCTATTCCAAAGCAACTGCTATTGCCACTATTAGACACTGAACTCCAAACATAAACATTTAGTGATCCAAAATTGCTGTTCTTAATGATGTTCAGATGCTACTGCAATACCATGCTACATCATCACCAAAACTTTATGAAACTGATTTCTTCTCTATGAAATTTATTTAACTTAGAGGTAAATTACCTTTAGTTTATTTAACATAAAGTTTATTCATAAATATTTATTTAAGCATATTGCTTCTCTATAAAACACTGTGTATTATTTGCTTAACTGCTTTCTAAACATACTACTAATATTTTAAAACTTGATTAACAGAGTTTGTAAGCTTGGATTCAGGAAACAAAAGCCAGAAACTTGAAGTTGAAGTGCAATTATCTTCTTACAAAATGTAAAAGAGAATCTACTGTGAAGTTCAAGAATGCTGTGTTTAAAGCTACTGGTCAATAGGTACACTGGTATTATTTACTTAGGACTAGATGTTTTCTCATACTTTTATTTGAGCTTCCAGCCTTCATAGTTTTGTTGTTTTTTTTTTTTTAATGAGAAATAGCTTCACAAAACTCTTACAGGGAAATTATGATTGCCATAAGTTTGTAATGAATAAAGCGTACTCATTAAATTGTCCTTAGCTGTGCTATACCGAAGAGTAAACAGATTAAGTTCACCATATAAAAAAAAAGAATGTAAACACATTGTATCCACTGAAAAATTCATCAGGAATGTTCCCATGTCAAGGACAGATCTAAACTGATAAGAAACAAATCATTAGTTACTGGGAATAAATTCTGATTTGGCAACCAAAACGACGACCCCACTTTTCTGTTCCTGTTCTTTCTCATTCATACAATCTGCAAGGGAGTCTTAAGCTAACAGGCTATCTGGAGGAAGTCCATTATTAGGGTCAAAAGATTTTTTAGGTATTTCAGATAAAAACTTTTAAAACTGCACAGGTTTTTGTTGCAATATAATACTTGAATTAAGCATGGAAAATTCTAAGCCTCTTTTACAGTTTAGGAAAATTAAATGGGAAACATTTTTAAATATCCAAGAATACGCTATGAGTAAGAGAGAAGTGAGGTAAGTTGTTTTGTTTTAAAAGAAGTAATTATATCTTATTTCAAACTTATCTTTGATAATAAAGTACTTAGGTGTCTTACTATTTTTTATGAACATGCCAGTGGCAGGTGAAATGTTAAACATCACAAAGATTTTCTTATAAGTACACTCTTAGGAGAACAGAGCTGAAAACTTTGTCAGGTTATTTTTTTGTCATGGTAGAAATGAAGTACATTTTCCCTACAACATTTGAGAGACTGTTACACTCTCAGTCACCTTCACATTAGTGTACATCTTCATGTTAACAAATAATAAAAAATTTGCATAATGTGTTCTTTGAGAGCAAATTGTGATTCTTATTCAGCCTACTACAGTAGTTCCCTGAATGAGAGCTTTAAGCACATACTTTATGGCAACCATTATTTTCTATCACCTTCCAGTCTATTCACGAAAAATTTATTGGTTAATTCAAAACTAATCATCATTTCAAGTTTAATTAGTCTAGTAATTTTGCAGATTTTTTTTTTTTAATAACAAAGCTCTCCAAACATGTAGGAGGAAAAATTGTAAAACAACAATTTCAACAAATTTCAACAACAGCTAAATTAAGATGGTAATCAAGAATAGAAGATACAGATTAATGTCTTTGCCTAGGACAGTGTGAAATACATACTTTCCATTCTCACTTGCTCTTATCAGGAGCCTATTTTAAACACATCTTTCATAGAGTATTCTGGGAAGGAGGTTCTACCACTTTTATCTATACAATTTAACTAGAGTCTTAACAATTCAGGCTAGAGTACATGCTAGAATCCAGGATAACCATGTCAAAGCAGCCGAGAGAATCATTCCAGTTCTCCGCTCAGTGATTATTAAATACTCCCTTAAAAGTGACCAACAGAAAAATAAGACACTGGGACATTCCAGTCAAAGTACTCTTACGTGTTTGGATACTTTCAGAATATTTAGCTCTGAACTTCCACATACTGGATAAATTCTCCCATAATGACATTGCTATTTCTTTCACCAATGAATGTCTCAAACCCCTAACTTTTCACAGGCAAAAAGGAACATATCACTAGATATAATTTCTTTTCCTATTTTTGTTTTGTTGAAAATATGGGGAAAATTGTTTCCTCAAACTAATCATTTTCTCTTAGTTTCACTTCTAAAATGAAAAAAACACTTTCATTCAATTCAAGTTACTAAATGTCAGAATCAGCCCTTGATATCAGACGAGAAAAATTCTTAAGGACATCTGTGCTTTTTTTTCCCACTACTTAAATGAAAATGACCTACCAACCTTTTCTTAAAGGAAAGACTTGTCATAACTGAAATATAATAACTGACTGGAAAACTATGGAAAGATAGCATTTCATGAAGAAGTCTAAGTCTTGTCTCATGGATAACTATCTACTTGTTGTATAGTCTAGCTCCTTGTTTTTCTTAGAACCAGTAAGTAGGGATATTTTGTTACACATCAAATGGGCAGAAAAGTTTGAGGGTTTTTTATAACAATAGGTGTAATAGTCATGTAAAGCAACAAAATGTCTAAGAAAAGATTTTATACTACTACTTACTATCCAGATCAACCAATATGGTTTTAGTAATTTTACAAATTATATACTGTTTGTTATCCAGAATGAACGAACAAGAGACTGGTTTTAGTTTTAGAAGAATACTTCTATGTAGAATTTATGAACTAAGGCATCTTGAACTAAACCTCAAGCTATAGTCTAAGGGGATATTACGTATTACCACTGTAAATCTAATTAATAAATTGTTGTTAATTAAGCATTCTAAATCTACTTTTGCTAACATTGGGGGGGGTACTTTTGCATAATTGAATACACCAGTCTAATTCAGAGAATATAAATGACAAGCTAAAATAAGAGTGTGTTCTCAATCTGCTTCTCTACATGAGCAATTATTATATTAGCATTGTATTTTTTTATGTTTTGTAAACAGATACTGTGAGAATTTCCATATATAAACTCATACTATCATTTAAATATAGCCATAGGCTTTTGCATAAAAAAATTAAATCATTGTTTGAAGCTCATGACTGAGTACCTAAAAATATTCAAAAATAATCGAATGCACATTTAGCTGTTCAAGTGATTCATGTTGTCTGTATGTCATTGGTGTTACTTCACTAATAATTATTATAAATTATTGTTTAAAAATTATTTTAGCTGACAGCTAGTTCAAAAGATTTCAATTTAACAGCTTGAAAAACTCAATGGCAATTAAGTAATATTCTAATACAGGTAATTAACTACGTAGGTGGTGTTATGAATTAACTCAAATTATGAAATACTATTTGCTAAAGCTGAGACTTAGTGTATAGACTTCTACTATACCCTGAACTAGTATGGAATATTACTTATAAGCATCGCTTGTAGAAACTGAGACTGATACTTTTGAAATAATGTAATGATTTTATTTAGCATCGTTTCTTATTATAAAATTAATTTAGTTTATTTGGTCCATGCTATTTTTGATTTTTTTGTATTAATAATAAGAAAACAAGACTCTACTATCCTTAATACATTTAGCCAACCACCTGTTGTATCACCTGTTGTTCAAATCCGTCCTTCTGTTGTGCAGAGCCCTCATAACGCTTTATGAAATAGTTAAGAGCTTAAGATTTTACTAGAGAGCATCACTGTTATTTATAGTTTTGTATATGTCCTCTGTTTTGTGAACCAATAGAATATTTAAAACAATATAACAACCAAAAGGATTTCTCATATTCACGTGTTTCTGGAGCAGTGTGATGTTATGTTACCATAAAACTACGGGGCCAGAAAACCACAGAATGTGTAATTTATATTTTGTACTTAACTGAACCTGATCTTGCTACTTCTTTGAATGCATCTACACTGACATCAAGAATTGCAGAAGCAAGCCTAGCAAAAATACTGTTACTACTGCTAAGTCAACAAACAAGCCAACAGAAATTCTCCCAAAAAGAAGTATATATGGAATAAAACCAAAATCAAAAAGTGCTGTGGCTACTCAGCTCAGGGTGTTGTATCTCACAGATCATGATGGAAATTTCTAGTATTTAGTGAGACCACGTACACGGTTCTGTGCACAGGAACTCCTCCAGAGAGAATTTGTGACCAACAGGTGTGACCAATGCTACTTCCCCCAGCTCTGTGCTGAAAGGAGTCCATGCCATTTACTTTCTGACATTATGAAAACTACCTGAAAGCTCCACCAATCCTTATCAGTCCATTCCATTCTGTTTTGAAATATATACATTTTTAATACAACAATGGTTAAAATGGTTAGACATAGAGGCAATAAGATGAATGAGCCTATAGTGACTTTCATCTCAATGTTATATCCTTTGGAAATTATTTTACAGCTGCAATTAGAATATTAACATTTATGCCGTAGTAACAACCATTACTGTTTTTTTTTTTATTCTTTTCAGCAAGACTATCTATTGACAAAAGGGAAAAGTAATAAAATGTATCCTTCCACATTTTATCATCTTTTTTTTTTTTACCACATTAAAATTGCAATAGTTGACTTACCATATTGTAGGTGGTTCAGAACCTTCTACTTCCAAATAGTCATATTTTTCTTCCATTTGGAAATCTGTAAATATGAGCGAGATAGTATCACCAGGCTCTGCCACAATTGTCCATGTGCAATCGGCATTATTATGATATTCATTAGGAAAGTTGGGGCTTGAGATGATACCACTGGATCCTCTCATAGTTCCTCCACATGCATCCTCAGCTGTTAAAAAAAATAATTGTAAATGTCATTAAAATCATCCCTTAGAAGTGTATACTTTCTTGTTGAGAAGAGAAGTTTATTACTTATTAGGTGAAAAATTACTTATGGGTTTTTCTAACACGTTAGACTTGGAATGCTGCTGCATAGGTAAGGTGTTAACAAGTAATTACTTGAGATTTCAATTCTTTAAGAGCTACTCTAATAGTGCCAGGACATATTCTTGTAATCTACTACTTATTATTTTGATTAGTATTGCTTCATTCACTTTACAATAGCATGCAAACAATTCATTATTTCCTCTTCTGCTCTAACTAGAAATGTTTTCATAAAGCAAGTTGAGTTTAATCCCTATCACATGCAGCATCACACATGATATGCAGCAGTCACATTTACTAAGAAAAGAAGCATGAGAATCCTACCCATCGTATGCTAGTTGAATTATCATGTTTTATTTTAGCGAACATCTAGTGATGTTTAAGTTTGTTCTCCAATAATCTTTTTCCAATTTTTAAACAGCTGATCAGTTTTCAAACCAAAGCCATTCATGGGTGATTTCCCAAATGTCAGATGCAAGACACTTTTACAATTAAGATGTTTACATTAGAGTAATTTTATTTGGTGCAGGTTTTAATAGATCAAGTATTTAAAATACGACCATAGGAATACATTTTTCACGATATGTGAATAATTGTGAAATTATTTAACTAATTATCACAACCCATTATTTATTGGTTGTGAATACATCAATAAACCCCTAAAATGGGAGAAGGCTCAGAAGAGATGGGCAAGGGTAATGTGCCCATAAAGTTCATGGAATAATGCAGGGTATGACTGAGCACAGCTGCTGCAAAGAACTGGACTTTTATTCAACACAAAGAGAATCAGAGGGTGGCCTTTGTTTTAGATAAACAACTGTCAACAGTTGAGAGGATTAACTGACGGTGGAAATGTTTCTCCCTGAGTTCATTAAGAGCATAAATGTCCCCCTGAGTTAGCTGGACAAGCATGGGGGGAGTGAATATTTGGCTCAGGCCAATATAGAGTATAAAAACTAGACAACTAACAAAAGAACTTCAAAGAGAGCAAAGTGCTTGAGCTGGCTTCAACCCATGTATTCCTTCCAACAACTGGGGATGCCCAGTGTTGTGATGGTGAGCATATTACAGATACCTGTAATGGGAATCATATTGGTATTGTGATAAAACTGTATATTCTAATTGCTATATATTTTGCTAAGTGTAACCTACATCTGTGTTGTTATGCAATATATTTTGCATCACCCTGCTAAATTAGAAGTCCTATGTAAGATCAACTATCTTTAAATAAGTAAATTTTATATTGAACATTACATCTTCCACATGTGGCATATCTAAAAGAACCTGACACAATAATGTTCTATTTTCTAACATTCATGCTTATGCTGGATAAACTTGATACATATTGGAAATTTACAAAATCAGTTCTAATACCAACAGAATGAATTCTGTGAGAAAATAATTCTCAAATAGTGATTCACAAATTTCATTCAGTAAAGTTGACTGATGTTTTGCATCTTCTATTTCAATGGTACATATACGCCTAGTAACTCAAAGATTGGTTTTGAGGCTATCATGTCAAAATTTTTCCTGTGAGATAATAAAATTGATTGTGAATGTAGTGGTATTACTTTCAGAAATGGAAATACCTTTCAAACAACTTAGATGGAAATACCATGTTACTGTATGGAAATACCATCTTGCATTACTTATTCAGTTTATTATCCAAATGTCTGAAGCATACATGAAAAGCAGTTCCTGTTCCCTGCTTAATTAGAGTGCTAACATGAATAAAATTTGCCCTAGAGCCCGAAAAACCAGTCAATATTGCTGAAAAATTAATGACAAAGATAAAAAATCTGAAGGAGTACAGCATCACAGAAAAAAGGTTTTAAAGAATTCTGACACACAGAATGACTCACTTCTAACAGAAAGAAAAATTTTAATCATTGTTGGAAACATCTTAATTACAGTAGTTTAGGAGTTTAAAATACCAGGTTTTGTCTTTTAAAAAGTCTGATAAATTCTTATATGACCAGATAGAAAAATGAAAGCAAAAGTATATCATGGTTTTAATCTAATTAGCCAGTGCATTTAGCATCCACTAAATGCATCAAAACTGAGGAACCACATCACATCACAGGTTGAGGTCTTTTACTGGGAAAGGAATAAAAAAATATAAAAAAGTAATAATGATATTTTGGTTTCATGCATTAAGGACAATTAGTATAATAATTTTTAATTGTTAGTTCACAGAAGTAAAATGTCCATTAAAACAACAGGTAACATATTGGTACAATGATTTTGAAGGATCTGTATATTGATTTTTAAATATTGATTGAAATATGTTTTCTGAAGTACTGATTTCAAAAAGTTCTTAGAGGTAAATATTCACAGCTAAATTACTGAAGCTTATGTAAACTCAAAAAACAGATAGTAGCATTTGAAATAGGTTTTCAGCTCATGGAACAATTTAAAACCAGAAACCTAGGATTAATATGCAAGACAAGACTTTGGAATAGCTTTCTCTCAGACTCAAAAATAGAATGCTTTTGAAAACTACTGTACTACAGTAATTTTTTGTTGCTTTTCACAAATTAATTACAGAGAAACCTAACCTAGTTCCTAGCAATATAAAAAACTGTTCACTAAAAATGTTGCTATACTCTATCAATACTTAAAAGAAAAAATAAAGTGACTGTGTTTAAAAACACAAGATGTGTCAATGAGCGTGTCTGCTATTTCTGAGCCACATCTGCTTAGAGATTTTTGCCAAAAGGTAATTTTGCTACCATCAGCAAAATGGCCCAGAAAAATCATCATGTATTTTGTTCTGATTCAGGTAGCAAATTTGCTACAAATAAAGTTAATACTAACTGCATTTAAGTGCTGTAAATATAACCAAGAGCACACCAGATACCATCTTAGCCTGTGTTAATACAAGCATTAGTCCAATAAATAACAGAATTACTGTGCTGTGTTCCTATAGTCCTCCACCCACACTATCATTTGGTTGTGATGTACTTGGTTCCAGTCTTGCAGTCAGACCCTCACAGGTGAAAACTTGCATCTGGGAGAAGGCTAACAAATATTAACACTCATGAAAATGTTTGAAGCCAAATGTTTCTTGTGAAGCCACTGGAATAGACATTTGATCTTCAGTAATTTGACAAACACTGAAGTTGACAGCAGTTCTACCACTGACTTGGTAGCGCATAAAACCCTGACAAATAAAAGAAAATGTAATAACTGTTTCTGTGCAGGCCTCTTAGCACCTGTATTTCTATCACATGGAAACAGCACAACTGCTTAGATGTCCTCTAAGAAACAACACTAATAAAACAAAAGCTGGTAAGAGAACATTTATGAAGACTAACAGTGGCCCATCTTCATCACTGTGCAACAAGTCCAATGTGAACATGTGAACAAGGAAGAAAGAGAGGAAAGATGATCTTTGCAGTGATTTCTATACAGAGCCCTGAGAATCCTTCTCTCTGTGCCTTTCCACAGCTTTCTGAATTACCTCTGTCAAACCACTGAGGTAGGAGTCCTCAAAGATATTCAAGTGCCTAACACTACAATCACTGCAAACAAACTGCAATACTGAAGCGGCAGTTAAGCACCTAAATGCCTTGAAAGAACTGTGTATCCGTCCCCGTTCTTTTAATTTCCAGTTACCAAATATGGAGAAAAACATTCACAGGAATGCTGAGCAGACAATGCTTTGGTTAAGACTTGATAGAATCCGACATTATGCAATTACAAATACACAACTAACATTGATGACATTAAAAAAAAATAATTAAAAATTCCTATCCCATATTCTCAAATTAAATCTATTTTCTTATGTACTGGGAAAATTTATCTAACCTACAAATTTTCAAAAGTGATATGAAGGTATAAATGCAAAAAATACACATACTGCCAAGATGTCATTTTTCCAAACTTACTTCTCTGATCTTAACCATATGCTGAAAGGGGAAGATTTTTCAAAGTGATATGTAAGTGGGGACTTGGCTTAGAAAAGCTTTCCAAGGTATTATGAATTCAAATGAAGATCTATATTTGACTATGCATAAGGGCTCTTATGCAGAGGGAGTATCACTGATATTATGATGTGAGTGATGATTATGAGATTGTGAGGGTTTGGGGATTTTATTTTGCTTTTTGTGGAAATAGACAGTTTTTTGTTTACATACATAGGTACATGCAGCTTTTTTTTCTTTTCTTCTTTTTAATATTATGTCTAAATGCCCATAAAACAAAAGCAGTGCGAAATGAACATACATTTGAGTAATTTCTGGTGTAAATTAATTTAATAAAATTTTATATTTTATTTTCTAACCATCTCCCTGGTTTGCTGTTCACTGTTCCTTTTTCATAATAAATTTATATTATAATAAATAATATAAAATATATTTCTCTAGTTAGCCTTATTTAAATTTAATTTTCTGCTTATTCTTGTAGGTTTCAGTGATATTGACAATAATGTTACATAAATATTGAACTGTAGTTTTCAAGACAGATGATCAAAGACAGGCAATGTTATCAGTGATTTATAGACCATGCAAATTCATCTATTTCAGTGAGAATTCAATGAGATTGCACGGTAGATCAAGCTTTAATCCGGCATACAATGCATCACATCATCTTAGCTATCTAGATTTTTATAGTGTACCGAACAGTTAAAGTGCATAATTCAATTCATCACAGAATAATATGTCTGTTATCTTTTCTTGAAAAAAATGCGAGAAATAAAAGAACATAGCAACTTTCCAAGTTTAAACAATGATATTTACAATAGCCAATAAAAGTTCTGAGCAAGGTGAGCCACTTTTAAAGAAACCCATCAAGAAAAGTTGAGAGGACCCGCAGCAATCCCTTTATACCTTGATCTTAACTACGCAAACGGTATGAAATTCATGGCATGTACTTCAGAGTGTAGTTAAGGTACAACCCCAGACATACTGCTGTCCTTTCAAATTTAAGACAGTATTATTCTAGACAAAGTAGCTGAGCAATCTAAAGGAATCACCCTCTATCACTCCCTTTTTAATTTTTTTACAGTCATATTAATTATTGTTTTTAAATACACACATTGATAACAATCTTCTATCTGAAGATCACAAAAGATCTTTACATTAGAAAGCAATCAGTTCTTAGAGAAACTCCAGTTCTCTTCAAAAGAATTTAATATAGGCAAACACATAACACTAACTACTGATGTCAGCACTGTGGTGAAAACCTACTTTACCTGTTTCTGCATAGCAAACACACACACCTATACGTGTGTCTGCACAAACTCTAACCATCTACAGAATTTTATTTGAGGCTCAACCGTTGCCTTAAATGTTATCTAACTTTAAATTTCTGATAGGCAACTGAAGAAAACGGGGACCCTGAAAACGCCATTCTCTACTCTATCACCGCATATTTATCATATATTAAAAATAAATTAACCACTTACATGCATAAAATAATTATGTGGAAAGTGAAGCACAATTCTAAGTATTTTCAGATGTTTCTAAATGAAAGGTATTGCTTTTACATCCTTCTGAAACAGCTCATGATTATTTGATGCAATAAAGTCGAATAAAAATGTAAATTAATTATTCAGATTGTACTTTTTGATGTTTTTCCAAACCCACAACCCTTTAGTTGTAATCTTGATTCTGACAGAAAAAAAAATGTTTTGTTATAAAATTCTACCACTGTTTCCTAACATTTTTAATCAATCACCTTCATATTCAAAGCAAATGTAAAGAAAATGAGATTATGTCCTCCAGGCAGTAATCTGACATGAAAAAGCAAACATTATTGTCAATTAAGAAGGCAGCAGACTATCTTAGCTATAATTTAAGTCATACAAACATTTCTTCCCCAAGTACCTTGTCTCTTTTTGTTACTTTTGAAAGTTTGTCAGAGGTTAGCTCTAAATAAAAAATAAATTAATTAAAAATCTCACCTAGATGCCAGCCCCACTAATCACTGTTTAGGGAGGGGTTTTTATGTTTTCAATAGGCACTCATTATGGATATTTTAAAATATGTCTATAAAAATTATATAGAACTATTTACCTATTTTTTTTGGTGAAGCTTAGAATTGTATTGACTTGAATATTACTACTAGTCAAGCATTTTATGCTTAGTATTTTCCCCTTTATAGGTCTGTATGTTTATACACTCAGACTGTTTTTACAGAGCACAGCATTGAAAAGCAGCTTCATAACACATTTTGAACTTAATTTTCCACAAGTCTGAATTTGCTGGTTTATCCATCAGCAAATTGCATAAATTTCCAGTGTCACACTTGGCCATCGTTTAATCCAATGCTCTTATATTCACTCCAGCTTTGCCATTTTCACTGAATTTCACTGAATTTTTAGAGTTGGAAGGGACCATATAGATCATCTAGTCCAACTCCTCTGCTGAAGCAGGATTGCTTAGAGCATGTTACTCAGGACTGCATCCAGGCGGGTCTTGAAAATCTCCAAAGAAGGGGACTCCACAACCTCCCTGGGCAGCCTGTTCCAGGGCTCTGGCACCCTCACCGTGAAGAAGTTTTTTCTCATATTTGAGTGGAACCTTTTATGTTCCAACTTGTGCCCGTTGCCCCTCATCCTGTCACTGGGAACCACTGAGAAGAGTCTGGCTCCCTCCTCCTTCAACCCACCCTTGAGATACTTATAGGCATTGATAAGGTCTCCCCTCAGCCTTCTCTTCTCCAGACTAAAGAGTCCCAGCTCTCTCAGCCTTTCTTCATAAGGGAGATGCTCCAATCCTTGAATCATCTTTGTTGCGCTTCGCTGGACTCTTTCCAGTAGTTCCCTGTCCCTCTTGAATTGGGGAGCCCAGAACTGGATGCAATACTCCAGTTGTGGCCTCACCAGTGCAGAGTAGAGGGGGAGAATGACTTCCCTCGACCTACTAGCCACACTCTTCCCTATGCAGCCCAGATTTTCTGCACATCCTATACTTCTTTCATGTAAAACCAACTTAGAATGTGTTTCTTACTAAATTTCTTCATTGTCTGTACCACAGAAAAGCAACAGAAAGGAAACTATATGAGCTGAAGTGGAAAGGCCCTTAAAAAGTTAAACTCAGTTTTAAAGTCTATAGTACAATAATCTGATTATGAAATTTGCAAATGAACACAGTAATAGATTAATAGACAGTCAAAAAATACCTGTAAGATGTTCCATAGGCAATGCCATTTTCTAGCAGAGGTCCCTCTGCTCACTCCTTTGCACAAACTACAACACTTACTCCTTTTGTTCCCTACCCACCTTTCTTGGAGAGCTTGTATGCATCAGTTGCAGGTCTCCAGTTTCCCATGTTGCATGCGTTTGCGTATAAGCACTTGAGGTGTGTTCCAGGTCACCCCACTTTCTTAACAAGAGTGCAAGAAAATCCTTCATCACCCTGCCCCATGTATCTTCCCCCCATCCCCTTCCCCAATAAACCTGCAAGCTTTGATCACCAACCCCAATAAACCTAGTTTAAAGATCTCCTTACTAGGTTAGCAAGCCTTTTGGTGATGGTGGTCTTGGCCCGCTATATAAAAACTAGTTATCCAACAAGTTTAACTTAGTCTCAATAATCTAATAGTCAAAGGCAGAAAATAAATTAATGGGTCTTTAAATTACAGAAAACAGTATATGCATATTACATTTTATTTGCATTTAATATTCTGATATATCCTAAAAAGTCCAAATATAATGAAGTAGATAAATACATAATGAAAAATATATGTATAATATAGTATTATGTGTATATTTATTAATATAATGAATGATACAGATATGTATATATAATTTCTGAGACACATTTATATGTTGGCTCTTTCTACAAACCTGCAGTAATAAAAAATGTCAGCCTTCCCTCATAATTTATCCACAGAATTACCTTACCACTTTCAGAAATTTAAATGAAATGATTGCAAAACATCCATCAACTGAAAATCTTTAAGGATACCTTTGCAGAATATCTGTCATTAATAACTTACATAAAATTCATCCAGCTTTTGAGGAGAGGGACATGAAACATTTCTTGAGGGCATATGGAAGTCTTATTTTCTATGGCTTTGTGTTGCAATTTGTAAAACTCACAGATTTTAAATTCCAAAGAAACCCAAGGATGATTATAAATTGACATGATTCACATCCTGAAATCCCTTTTCTTTGCATTTGTATGCTCAGTATAGCTGTAAAATTTATACAGCTTTGACAGCCAGCAAAAAAAAAATCAAATAATAGCATCTGTAGCTAAAAAGGTGAGGAAACTTGGGAGTTTAAATGATGCTCCAGCAGAAGTTAAATGGAAGAAATTGCCTCCTAATCTGACTCCTTTCTGAGGTAAAAACACTACCAACACCCACACAGCTTGTGCCTACCTGGAGCCCGGTACTGGGTAAAATTAGCAGGGGAGCTGCAGGAGTGACCTGTGTGAGGAGAGGCCGCGAGCTGCCCTGGGCCGCTCACAGCCGGTTCCAGCTGGCTCTGCAGCTACCGGCGCTGACCTGACAAAATGGCAGCCACGGAGGAACCCCTGGAGCGGAAAGGAGGCAGCATGAGAGGAAGCACAAAGGGGAACATAGGAAGAAATGAATGTGAGGACACACCAAAGACTGTACAGAAAGGACGTCCTGAAGGGAGTGCGGCCCCTGGAGGAACCTGTGCCGAAACAAAGGATAAGACTGGGAGACTAGGATGAGGGAAAAGGGTAGCCAGTAGGCCCTGACACCTCACACGCCTCCCTGCGCCACAGCTCACTGGCGGGGCTGAGGGGGAGGTGCGGCAGGAGCAAGGGGAGTGGAGGCCGGGAGGGGTTAGAGGGGTCTGCAGTGAAGTCGATGCAGGCACAGGGGGAGGAAAGGTCTTTTCCCTAAAATGTTTAAGTTTTCATTGTCTTTTGTTTCACAAATCCTGAATCAGTAACTAAATGTTTGTGTTAACTAGCAATAAATTAAAATTCAGCGAGATTCCCAGTTGGCTTTTTTTTCCTGCAAGGAAACGTCATTATTGTGAGTGTGACTTAGATGAGTTGGGCTCTCCTGAAGGGTTACCGATATGTAAAGTAACTGTTCTCTGTTAAACACTGCACAGTGATCTCATGCATTGTTTTATCTATAAAGAAGAAAGAAAAAATGCTAACATTGGAAAAATCTTGGCACATAAAGTGAATTGTTTGTGTTGTGTTTTTTTTTTTATAAAGAAACCATGAAAGGTGTGCAATCTGCTGAATTCTTACCTACATATTTGTAAAACATCAGAAGCTGTTTGGTTAAAAATGTACATATGTGGCTTATTATTTTACACTTTCTGGTCTTACAGACTAAGACTTGACATTTGATGGATTAACTCACAATCATGTTTAACAAAGTAAGATAACCAACCAGCCTGTACACCAGTCAACTGTTCCTTTACTGCTGTTTTCCAGCAGGAGCATGAAATACGTCTTTTTCTCACATAAAAATGAATGTTGGGGAGGGATTGGTGCTTTTATTGCTTACAAACAAAACAAGGTAATTTAAATGAAAATATTTGGACAGCTCTTCCTTGTGTAAGCACAACAGAAGAAATGAAAAAGAAAAGACTTCTTGCTTATCAAACTGTTTCCAACTGCTTTGTGAAACAATAAAACTTAGCAGTTCTGCATTAAGATATTAATTCAGACCTGATAGTTCTCAAGCCTGATATTAACTGTTTCAGCCTGATATTAACTGCCCCTTCTGCTGAGGGGCAGAAGGCTTAAGAGTAAATTCATTAAAAATGGAATACAGAGGAAAGCAGGAATTTCTTTAGTTAATTGTTCAGGCAAAGAAAGGGAAAAAAGATGTAATGGTAAATATTTCAATTCATCAATTTGAAAATAAATTATTTTACTTTTTAATTATTTTTAATAACTGCAAACATCAAGGTTTTTTACTATGGTTTTGAATTGTAATTTTGTCTTTAAAATTTGTCTTGTCTTTAAACCAAGCTTTCCAAACATATTATTTGAGATTTTAGAAATAGTATAGGAACTACTCCTTTTTTTTTTTTTCATTTCTCAGTAAACTATATTAAAGTGCGAGTTTAGTGATGGTTGCTTTTTACAGCCATCATACCTGGTTTTGTTGGACTTCATGAGGCCTGCACAGGCTCATCTCTCAAACCTGTCCACATCCCTCTGGCTGGCATCCCTTCCCTCCAGCATGTTGACAGCCCCACACAGCTTGGTGGTGTTTGGAAACTTGCTGAGGGTGTGCTCAATCCCACTGTCCATGTCACCAGTTCTGAGGAGCTTGTTTCAATCCAAGAAACTGTTAAAAATTTATGAAGTGGGAGCAGGTTGAAGAGAAGGATGTGGGTTTCAGAGTCATGCTGGAAGGGGGAAATCTATTTTCAAATCCTGTCTTAAATCCTATTACAATTTTGGTTTTGAAAGCTTATATACAGCATACAATGCTGCGCAACCACCCACCTCCTCTTCCACACTACTCCCCCCACCAAAAAAAAAAAAAAAAAAGAGACAGAATTCTAAGATGTGGATAAACTGGAGTGAATTCAGCAAAGGATCACTAGGATTGTTGGGACTGGAGCACTGAGGAGACTGAGGGAAGAGGGCTGGTTCAGTCCAGAGATGAAGCAGCTTCAGAGGGGCGTAACGGCAGCCCCCAGTGCCTACAGGAAGGCTATTGAGATGACAGAGACAAGTTATTTTCAGTGTTGTGTGGAGAACAAGAGTCAATAGGCCTGAAGAGGGGTTCACAGTGGATATAAGGAGAAACTTTTTCACAATACGAACAATCAGGAAGTGGAACAGATTGCCCAGAGAGGTCTGTCAAGATACAGTTTCAGAGATCTGAATGTCGCTCAAACTTCCTCCTTGAATTTCTTTACTACAAATCACTTCTGCTTTTAAAGACTGCTTCAGAGTGTTTTATTGCCTCATCCCCAGTTGCATTTCTTCCTTGCCATCTCAAAAGCTATGCTTCCAAAAAAACTCCCATATATTTTCACAAATATTCAAATATTTCAATTTCTGAATTCCATTTTGAAAACCTTTGCGAAGTTATCAAGATTAGAAAAAGAAAATAAGTTGTTTTTTTATCATACCCAACAAAGTATAGATGTTTTTGTTAGTGTTTTAATGAAATAGTAACCTGATATAAAAATTGAAATTTCAATAAACCTTTTTTTTTTTAGAAACTTTTACGTTTCTCTTGATTTGTATCATGGAAATTACTAATGTCTATTTTATTATCACGTACATCATGTTATCAATTTTACAGTTTTAAATTCATTTATTAGTAATACTTGAGGAGAATTTTGCAGAATTTATACTGATGCCTAAAAAAATCAATTTACATTTAAGTTGACAGGTACCTGTTAGAAAAATTTATCATTTCTCAAAAATCCTTGAATATATAATAGACTGAAATATTTGACAAAACTGTATGATGGACACATTTTAAGTAAGACTTGTCACCTGACAACTCTTAAATCTTTTGAATTGTTCCTATGTGACTTGATTTGTGTTGGTTTTGATAACCTCCTTGGGTCCCAAAATAAGTTCTGCTATCATTTCTGTGATAGCTTAGAGATAGGAAAGAACAACAACTAAACAAATTGAAAAACAAAAAAGAGGAATATCTATTGTCTGAATTAACTTACTATTTTTTAAACTTCCCTGCACATAACGCAATGGAATATCTAGAGCAAGATCAGGGAAAAAAAAAGAATACTTCCTCGGGTTTTATTTTCAACTCCCTTGGCCTGATATTTAAAGTTGTATTTTTTCCATAGAACAAGTCCATCAACTTTAAGTTTTGCACTATCCAATGGAGAAAGGATTGCAATGCATACATCTTCAATCATTTTTACCTTTGTTATAAAAACTGTGAAATGAGACCACTTCAATCTCGTATTATGTAAACCACTATGCAATCAACTCTTACTAACCTTCTACATTTCATTCACTATAGGACCTTAGCGGGATATGAATCGGTCATAATTTTCATTGTCTAGTCCTTTAAACCTTCTGGCCTCATGAAAACTGGATTACAAGGAGCATGTAACTTAAAATAATTTCCTTTTATGAACTGAAGAAAAATGCAAATGTTCACCAAAATATCTTTCTAAAACATACAATTCCATATGCTCAGGCTCATAAAACAGCTAAACAACAGGCTGTATTCTTACCGAGCACCATGCAAAGCAGGAAGCACAATTTCTGTGGCACATTGGTGATAGCTTTACTCCTGCAATGTTACGTATCTAAAGGAATCTGCTTTTTATCCCAGCACAAAATGTCTAAGGATGACAAAATGTTTTCAAGATTTCAGAGTCAAGATTTCTGTAGTTGCTTAATTTTGCAGAGACCTTAAAATTCAGCACTCCTGAATGTGACTGTGACTATTGCTTCACCAGAAGAGAGGAACAGGACTTAACCTCTTCTGAAGAGATTTTCTCAGCCAATTTACGATAACTGCTTTGGCAGCTCTGTTATCTTGTTTGCCAAAATTTATCAAATTTAATTTAAGTCTGCTTGCATTTGAAAAGTTCACAGACACATACAAATTTGGAAAACCAAAATCAGAACTCGAAGGAAAAGATTTTTACACCACAGAAGCATTTAGAAATAAGAGTTTCAGTGTTCTGCTTGAGGAATGTACAAAGAAGTTTTTCAAGTAGAAGTTGAATATATCTCCTTCCTGTATCCAAAGGACTCTGCCACTCATATCACATCCTACCACCAGATGATTTTATTGTTACACTCAAAACCTTCTTGTGGGCAGAAAGGAACACACAATGTATATGCAGACAAGAAAATATTTTTCATCTGATTAGTGATTTAATGGTAGATAATAGTCCTAATCACCTAATGAATGCAGAAAAACCTCATTAACTTTTCTGCTACCATTAACTGTGTAGTACCACAGGTAATGGAGACTCTACGATGGTGAAAAGGCTGGAAGCTTGTGATTTCTGACACCAGGAGGACAGGTCCTGCTCCTCCTGCAGCTCTGCAGCTACAGAGTAGGTCAGTGTCCTGATAGTAGATGAGGGGCTGGGACCCGAGTCTAACAAAGCACTTGAGCCAGCTGAGCCTGAGCTCTGCAGCAGAACCAGGAGGAAGTGGCAAATGACAGAAGTGGAGCACTTCCTGTTGCAGGGGATGGAGGCCTCCACCTGCCAACCTGTCATCTAAGGAGGTTTGGTGCTTCTCAGGGACTCAAATCACAAACACTGCTGAGGTTTTTCCAGCCTGTGGATACTGCTGCTCTTCCATGTGGGCACTAATACTGTGAGGGGAGACCTGGAAAACATCAAGCTCAGCTACACAACCCTGGGGTGAGGTTCAAGGGCTGAGTACGGGCTCTGTTGGGTTTTTTTCTCAGTCCCACCAATAAGGGGAAATTTTTTGAGAGGGAGTAAAGAGATCCTGTTGATCAACAAGTGGTTACACAGCTGATGTGGACAATGGACATTCAGCTTTTATGGCAATGGGACCATCTCTGAGGACTGAAAAGTCCTTGGAAGAGATGAGATCCAAGAGATGAGGCAAAAATATGTTTGCCAAGAGGCTGGCCAACATGGTGAGGACAGCTTTAAAGTAGGAAGTCAGGGGAGAGATGGAGGAAGAAGTAGATGCGGCCCTCTTCAAACAACTGGAAGAAGCCTCACATTTGCAGGCCCTGGACCGCTTAGGGACTTGCACCACCCTGAGATGTGCTGGAGGGACAACACAGAGATCACAAGCAATCCACGGGTTTGATACAGTGCACTGATGACAAATTCCAAACATATATGTGTTATACTTTCTACAGGTGTATCAGCAGCAAAAAGAGAACTAGGGAAAAGTGAGCCTTCTGCTAATGGGCAGAGGGTCTTTGTGACAAAGGGCATGGAAAAGACCAAAGTACTCATTGCCTTTTTTACCTCAGTAGGACTTCAGGAGTTCCAGACCAGTGAGAAAGTCTGGAGCAAGCAAGAGTTAACCTCAGTGGTGGAGGATCCATCTAGGGAACATTTAAACAAACTGGACATACCTAAGTCTACATGATGCGGTGGGATGCACTCATGAGCTGGACAATGTTACTGCAATGCCACTATCAATTATCTCTGAAAGGTTGTGGTGACAGTGGGGAGGTTTCTAGGGACTGGAAGAAAGTATAAGTCACTCCTATCTTTAAGTAGAGCAAGAAGGGGGATTCAGGGAGCTACAGGCTGTTCAGTCTCACCTTGATCACTGGGAAAGTAACTGAACCAACCCTCTGGAAACCATTTTGAAACACGAAGGACAAAAAGGTTATTGGAAGTAATCAGTCTTGATTTGTTAAGGTGAGGAAAAATACTGAGTCAATGAGATAGTGATCTTTAGCGATTTTACTGACATGGTAGATGAGGGGAGAGCCATGTGTATTATCTTCACTTTAGCAAAGCTTTTCTCAGTGTCTCCCCTAACAACCTCATAGACAAACTGATAAAGCATGGGATAGATAAAGAGTCAGTGAGGTGTACTGAAAACTGACTGAACAGCTGGGCTCAAAGGGTGCTGAAGTGCATGAAACAGCATAAAGTCCAGCTAGGGACCAGTACTCGGCTGAGCTCCCCAGTATGAGAGATATGGACATACAGGAGAGAGTCCAGCAAAAAGCCACAAAGATGAGTAAGGGACTGGAGTGCCCAATGTATGGGGAGAATCTGGGAGAGCTGGGACTGTTCAACACGGGGTGGAGAAGGTTCAAGGGGGATCTTATCAATGTGCATAAATACTTGATGGGGGAGTGAAGAACATGGAGCCAGGCTATTCTCAGTGGTGTCAAGTGAAAAGACAAGAGAAGATTTGGCACCAGATGAGACAGAATAAATACAATTTAAACATCAGAATTTTTTTTTTTCCCAGTGTAAGATTGACTGAACGTTTGAGCAGGTTGTCCAAGGAAATTGTGGGATCTCTATCCTTAGAGATACTCAAAACTGAATTTGACTGATCTGATTCACTACAAAGACCATTGTCTATAGAGGTATGATGGAAATATTTGAACACAGCTATACAAAATCACATAGAAGCGAAGTGCCCATGGTGGAATCACTCTGTGTTGAAGCCGAGACGCTGCACACGAGGATGAGCACTGAGTCTAGCTGGAGTGAGAATCACCTTCCCTGGGCTTCACTGACATTCTCTCTGGAGCGGTGATCACAGTGTATGTCAGTGTGACTAAGATAAAATGTTTACCCTGACACATCTTTTCCTCCACTGTTGTTTAAAAAACTGAGCTCTGGCAAGTTACATTTTTTGGTATTCCTTTCACCCCACAACAAATTGCACAGTGAATGCACACACATACACACACAATATGTTCCTTATATCTGTACATTTTTTTTCTTTCATCATCATAAAAAAATTTATACATAATTATTCTTTTTAAGAGCCATTCCTTTAGAGCTACTAAGGCCTAAAATATACATTCTTATTTCACATATCATTTACTCAACAGGTAGCAATGGCATCTTCAGAGACATTCTGTTTATGATAGGAATCCAAAGCATTAAAGATATGTGCCCAAAGTCATTATAGAATTTTTTCCTGGAAAATTTCAGTGCATGTGTCTGAAGTCCCTGAAGCATCTGAAGTCCCTGATGACAGACCTTATAGTAAACCACCTCCCTGAGAGAACACAGAAAGGAATTCTAAATTCTGAAAAGCCTCCTCTTTTTTTCCATGTTCATTCTTTATTCCTATATTCATCCTTGAATAGTATATGTGCTTCACATGCTGATGATACATATTCTTCTGGCATTGATGGCCATATACATCTCAGGCTTTATTTTGCACCTATTAAGTAAAAATGAGCTTTACAGATTCCTTCAATAAAAACTACAGATTCCAAACTTTCGCTGACCTAGCCAGGTGTGGTGGGTTGACCCCAGCTGGCAGGTCAGCCCTCACCCTTGCTCACGTGCTCCCAGTGGAATGGGGGAGAGGACTGGAAGGGCAGAAGTGAGAAAGTTTGTGGGTCAAAAGA
>KZ505636.1:2460008-2474858 GCA_002844005.1 Limosa lapponica baueri
AACTCACCATCCAGTGCCAAGTCAGTCCTCAAGCAATGGCTACTTTGAAGCCCTCTCCCTGTAGTTTTATTGCTCAGCATGACCTTATATAGTGTGGAATAGCTCTTTGGTCAGCTGAGGCAAGCTGTCCCAGCTGTGTCTTCTCCCAGCCTCTTGTCCATCCCCAGCCTAATTGCACAGGGAGGTAGGGGCAGTGAGAAACAGAGGAGGCCTTAATGCTGTGTAAACACTGTTCAGCAATAGCTAAAATATTGTTGTGTCATCCGCGCTGATTTGGTCACAAATCTAAAAGAGATGCCATAGGGACTGTTAGGAGGAAAATTAACTCCATGACAGCTGAACACAGTACACAAGGTAAGAAGTTTCATACCTCCCGCTCACCTTGGTTTTAGTTTGAATTGCAATCACAAAATACTTCTGGTATTGAAAGGATATAATGTTTCAAAATACAAGGCACTAACTACTCTGTTTTATAAATCTTTGTGAAGTATCCTTTTTCTTATTAAGTTTAAAACCTTTTCAAGGTATTCAGAAAGCTGAATATATATTGTTGCTATCACAGTTCTCACCTGATAAAGGTAATTAAAATCAGGATTTACATTATCCTGCTATCATATGTGATAATCCATCACCGTTTATTTGTAGCATGTTGAAAATGGAATATCAGAATACAATGAAATCATGCTATTAAAGTGGGTGGATGAAATAAATATCAAAAGGCAATGACTATTGACTTCTTAACTCGATATCACCAACTTCACAGCAGACAGGAAGTCGGTGAGAGAGCTAGGATTCCTTTTTTTCATTTTTTTCCATTTGACTCCTGTAGCTAGAGCAGAGGCCTATGACACGTATAAATTAAAAGTGCATTAATTGGGATGTAATTAATATTTGTTTACCTTGAACCTCAATATAAGTGCACTGAAACAGTGTAACCCAATGTAACAGCATGATCAGTAGTACATAAACATTTTGTGATGCTGTGATGCCACAGAAAGACACAATACACAAGCATTTTTGAGAAGTATGCCAACAACATGATCACTAAAGGGCCAAAGATGTTTGTAGTTGCACATAGGAGGCATCCAAGTAAAAAAAGTTGAAAGATAAGATAAGCACAAGTAACTACAAACTAATGTCCTGACCATTACATGAGAATGACTAGCAAAGGTATGTTTTCAAGACTAACAGTTTTGTGTAAATAATTATGTTAATTAATAATATGTATGAACTAACTGTTTGCACAAAGTGTGCTTTTAATATGTGGATTTAGTAAAATTCAGTTTTAAAGTTTAAAACTGATTTGATTTGTCAGTTTTCTAAATACTCCATGACAACATACTCTAACTCCCTAATTATATATTCAGTTGAAAGAGTTCTCATCCAATACTTGCTAGATCATACTGCTTATGAAGATGATGGGGTGGTATGTATAATGATGGATAGATTTTGCAATTCCGTCTGGACCAGTGGCATTACACAGGATGCAAGATTTTCACTCAGTAAAAGTATTTAGAAGTACGAGGGAAAAAAAGCCTAGCTCAGCATGCTAAATTTCATATCAGAAGAATTTTAAAAGGTGAATTCTAAAATGAATCAGGTTTTAATATCAATGCTGACACAATGCGAATTCCAGTTATATGTCTGGGCAACTTCAGTGCAGGAACAGCAAAGAAAATCAACAAGAAAAAAAATTGGCTAAGAAAAGTCATACAATTCATTGGCTTCCAGAATATTTGCATGAAGTGACAATTCTCAATGCACACAATATAATAATACAGTAATAAAATGCATAACATGCTATTTTCATCATGATGTCAGTGTAACAGTTAGAATCAAAGAAAAACACATTCCTTACATTACAACACAGACTACCTGAAAGTTAAATTATTCAATAACAGCATAAATTATTGTCATATAAATTAAACATTATACTTAGGAGAACACAGTGCATACGATTACTTGTGTAGCAAAATGCAAGAGAAGCCCAGGACTGTATTGTTGAAACTCAATGCTGAATTGATTATACAAACACTAAGAATTTCAGCTTGGCTTCTTCCCACTCCAGCAGCTTTTGAATCTATAGCCTAACTAATCAAATTTTAAAGTAAAGACACATTTTGAAAAACCTTGCTAAGATTTTCATGCAAACAGGCAGCTGGATAGGGATAAATTACTGCTCCCATTGCAGAAAATACTGAAGTGTGAATACAATCATACTATTAGGCACTGAAAATCCACAGAAGGGAAGGCACCAGAAAGCCAACATTTCTAAGTTCTACTGCTTGATATTTCTATTACTTTTTTGTGCGACAGCCAACCACCACCACAGAAAATAAGGACTTTAACCTTGGTTTTTTGTTTGCTTGTTTTTGAAGACTAGAGCTGTGGCTGCATAGAACTTTTCTTACTTTATATTTTAAATGTTGAAAATACTTCTGTTTCTCATATTCTAAACCTAATCTGTTTCTGCAAGTGGTTATATTTTTCTTGGGGAACTTGTGTTGTTTAGCCTGAAGAAAAGGATACTCAAGGAAGACCTTATTGCTCTCTACAACTACCTGAAAGGAGGTTGTAGTGAGGTGGGTGTCACTCTCTTCTCCCAAGTAACAAGTGATAGGACAAGAGAAAATGGCCTCAAGATCCACCAGGGGAGGTTTAGATTGGGTATTAGGGAAAATTTCTTCACTGAAGGGGTTGTCAAGCATTGGAACAGGCTGCCCAGGGAAGTGGTTGAGTCACCATCCCTGGAGGTATCTAAAAGACGCGTAGATGTAGTGCTGAGGGACATTGTACAGAGGTAACATGGCAGTGGTAGGTTAACGCTTGGACTTGATGATCTTAAAGGTCTCTTCCAATCAAAACAATTCTATGATTATGATTTCATGACTACTATTTTGGAACCATGTTCTATTTTATTCCTACCTCATTCACTGATTCAGGAATTTCATATACTTCTGCAGAGTGATTAAAAATGAAGCTTTTAAAATATTAGAACTTGTGAAAAATCAAAAGTGCAGTTCTCAGCCTGTGGCATACCACTTCAAAAATATGAGTCAACTGAATTACCTCAAAAATAGTATCACAAGCTCATGGATACGTGTAGAAAGTGACTCCATTATAGTTTTTAGATAAATATATGTTTATGTATTTTATAAATAAATATTACCTATATTTATATAATATTATATATAAATAACATACTCCATACTTTTGCTTCATCTTTATGAATGTTATTTGAAGGACATATATGAAAAATGTATAAGATTATTATTAGACTTTTCTAGAAAATATATAATATTTGTTCTTTTAAAATATAGCAGATTTATTAAGTTTATCTTGCTGGATTTTTTTATTTTCTTTATATGAACATACTATGTTGTAATCAACAAATCTTTACAAGCTTCTCTGATGCAGTTAGATTGCTTGCCACTCAGTCTGTTAGTTTATGGACAAGATAATTTTCACGTTTTTCTTCTTGTCACACTGAAAATCTTTGTCTGAATTTGGCAAAGGGGAATGTACCATTTTTGGCAGAACAAACTGCAATGGTTGTAGCAAATGAAAAGCAGCAGCCTTTCATCTGTTGTTTGACAAGGAAAAAAGAGAGAAGAAAATCTAGACTTACACAGTTCATATTCAAAAGTTTGATTTAATTTCAAAACAGATTCTTATACATACAAGGAAACATACAAGTAGCAGTTGCTACTTTTCCAGTTGTATATATTTATATCCTTTTGTACATCTTTTCCATTCCCTCATCAGTGCCTCAGCTTTGACCTTCTCTTTTGGTCCTTTTAACAATACCCTATAAGCACTGCATGTTTTTATGTATTATTTTATCTTCTGTCCCATCTTTGAGTTCTGGTGGTTTTTTCCTTAACAGTGTCAAAACTGTGTGTTCCATCTCTCAGAATCTTCTTGCCTACTATCTCTTGTCTCCTCTCATGCTTTTCCTTATTCATAGTCCAGCAGTTTCTTTCTCTTTGCATTTGCAAAATCCACTTAACATGTGGAACTGGATATCTCACCTAACTTGATATACACACATAGTAGATCTCTATGTTTGAGCTAGCCACCTTAGGCTCTTTCCATAATCATTTATGAGAAATAGGCACTTTCATTTAAGGTACATCATATCTGATTTAAAAGTCCAGTACAGGAAAGACATAAGTATACTGAACTGAGTCAAGCAGAGGGCTGCCAAGGTGACTTGGGGTCTGTGGCATATGACATGAGGAGAAGCTGAAAGAACTGGGTCTGTTCAGGTTGCAGAAGATTTGGGGGAGATCTTACTGTTGTCATCAACTACCTAATGGGAAAGTACAGAGAAAATGGACCCAGTTTCTTCTAAAAGGTGCACAGTGAAAGGACAAGAGAGAATGAACAGATGCTGGAATGTGGGAAATTCTGATTCAATATCAGGAAAAATAAATTTTTCATAAGTGAGGTCAGACACTGGAACAGAGGCCCAGAAACAGTCTGGAATCTCCATCCTTGGAGATATTAAAAACTCAACTAGACATGGCCCCGAGCAACTTCCTGTAGCTGACCTTGCTTTGAGCAGAGGGTTGGACTGGAGGCCTCCAGAGGCCCCTTCCAACCTACATGATGTCATGATTCTATGATCTATTTTAGCAGTGAACACTAGACAGAACACAAGTGATTTATTCTCCTTTGTGTCCTTAAATCATAGAATCAGAGAATGATTATAGTTGGAAGGGACCTTAAAGTTCACGTAGTTCCAACCCCGCTGCCATGGGCAGGCACAGTAGCCACTAGACCAGGTTATTCAAAGCCCCATCCACCTGGCCTTGAACACTTCCAGGGGTGGGGCATCCACAGCTTCTCTGGCCAACCTGTTCCAGTGCCTCACCACCCTCACAGTAAAGAATTTTTTCCTAATATCTAATCTAAATCTACCCTATTTCTGTTTAAAACTATTACCCTTTTTCCTATTGCTACACTCTCTGATAAAGAGTCCCTCTCCACCTTTTCTGTAGGCCCTCTTTAAATACTGAAAGACTGCTATGAGGTCTTCCTGGAGCTTTCTGTTCTTCTGTTCTCCAGGCTGAACAGCACCAACTCTCTCAGCCTGTCCTCATAGGAGAGGTGCTCCAGTCCTCTGATCATCTTTGTGGCCCTCCACTGGACCCGATCCAACAGGCCCATGTCCTCCTTATGCTGGGGGCTCCAGAGCTGGATGTAGTACTCCAGGTGGGGTCTCACCGGAGCAGAGTAGAGGGGCAGAATCATCTCCCTTTACCTGTGGGTCACACTTTTGATACAGCCCAGGATACTGTTAGCTTTCTGGGCTGCAAGCACACATTGCTGGCTCATGTTGAATGAGTGTTAAATGTAGTCCAGACAACTAATCAACATGTAGACTTCTACATTGAAGATGTTTGAAGGAATCCCTCACATTCTGCCTATTCTAAATCCAATCTAACACCACTGCAGTTTGCATTTTCACTTAAATTGATCTTGCAAGAAGCTTTTTAACTCTTTGGTCATTAAACAGCCTTCCTAACGTCTAAACATTTTGAGAACTATCATAAAATGAATTAAAAATATTAAGTGGTGTTTATATGAATTAATCACATAATGTGACAATGAATTATCAGGAGAAGGCGGCACATTTGAGAAATGCAAAAAGCCATGCAAAAAAAAAAGCAGACTTCCTTAAACTCTTATTTTTTTGGTAATAGAATTTGATGCTTCTATTTCTGAGATAACACAGCTTAATTTCCATTACAAAGATAGATTTAACAATGTATTTACTGCTATCTTGTTGAATGAATCTTTCATTAAATTGTTTTCTCAGCTAAACAATATTTTTTTGCAAGTATGATTTCTCTGCAGTTGCCAACATCTCAATTGTATACACATAGTCCGGCGCCCAGCAGAAATGTTTAATGTAAACATTTCAGTCCAAGAAAAAACCCAACACTCTGAGTGTTAGTACTCTCTAAGAACTATGGAAATTCAGAGATAGAGTAAATAAGTTAGTAAGCTGATTTAAGTCACGTGCCATGGAAATGAACTTGGTTTTTGTTTGTTTGGTTTTATTTTATTTTATTTTATTTTTATTTTAAAGCCACTAGAAAAAGTATGATAGAAAGATAGCAGACTTGATCACTTTTCCCCCTTAACGCTCAGCCTTTGGTTTTCATACAGCTTAATTCTGCTTTTCAGTAATACTATGCCATGAAGAAATAATGTACATGCTACTTTTTTGCACATTTTGATATTTATAAGCCTTTTACTTATATTTACATCTTTTATAAATTTGGCTCCATCCTCTCATTTTGCAAAAATTTATTTGCAAATTCTGGATCTGCCAAGGCTAGTGAGCACAGTGGTAATGAGGACTTTGAAATAACTACCTTCACATCTACCCACTGGAAAGTTAATTTGCCACAAACTGTCAAATTTTAAAAAATCTTATCTTGAAAGGGGTCTAAACCTTATATCTTATTATGATCTTAATTCCTAACCTGACTCGACATTTACAAATACTCTTCTAAATGTACTGAATAGGGCTGAAACTGTACTGAAAATATCTAATAAATATTTAGATCAGCTGTCCATAATGAACTTACATCTCAGAACCATGAATCTGAAATTTTTGGAAAGGCATTGGCTTACTAAAAACAGACAAACAAACCTCACAGAACAAAGAAGATGAGAATTGAATTATCATTATGTTTTGATTTTTGGTTCATGGAACACTGGCTCTACTTCTTAAGACAATAACTGAGAGAAGTAAGTCTACATCCTAGAAAGGGGGAGATGCTTCCATTAGGGGATTCAAAAGGGTTACAAATTACAAAGCACCCCACTAATCTCACATATTTCTGAAGGAAAAAAGTAAAGAAACTCCACCAAATAATGGCGATTCTACAGTCTTCCTAAGCAATCTATTCGCTCCTTAATTGTTCATATTATTTAAGGTGTGTCGCACATGTAGCTTAAATCTTCTTAGCTCCCAAATAATATGGCTAACTTGTAAACAAATAGCCATATTCCCCCTAATGTAAAACTGCCTAAAATTAGGACAGCAGCAAAAGGACAGAACAGTTGGTCCACAGAATTTCAGAGCTTATTATGGAAAGCAATATATTCCATTTAATGAGGGGATTAAATTATTCCATTTACTGCACCATTTGAAATTAAATGCTTATGCACAATACAAACTAGCTGAAAAAGAGTGGAGGGAAGAGGGAGCAGAAACTAGAGAAAGACAGGACTTCTTGGAGGCTTTAATAGGGTTGTTGTTTCCATGGAAACCCTGCCAGTGTGCTGGATAGAATCCTCTAGGGAACCAGTGATCAAATAATGCGAGACTTCCTAATTGTCTAGCAGCAACTTGATTTATGTTTTTAAGTACAACTCTTCACTTAATACCACACTTACATTGCCAGAGAAGTACACAGGATACATTTCACAAAGAAAAGGAAAACAATATAACATGCAACTACCCTACACAGAAGGACAAAGTAGTGTTGTAAGTTGACTTACACCAATTCTACTGTTGCACAAAGTTTAAATACATAAATATATATACACACATAATAAATTAAATAATATAGATAGAAAGCAATCCAGATTTTAGGAAGCAATATAATACACAATATTCCAAATGACCTTGTAAAAAACCTACTAAATCTGCTCAAGCTGAATTGAAGCCAGCCATCTAACACACTTGGTGTCAAAACAATCTACACAAAACCCGCAGCATTTCTTTTTTTATAGAAGCTCAGTGAGAATACTCATTTTTATGCATTTATCTGCATATTTAGTAGAAGAAATAATATGCATATACACATGCATGGACAAAATGTTAGACTCACTTCATGTATGAAAAACACCCCATCATAGACAGTGAATCTGGAATTGTTGTCAGTGAAGTCAAGTCCTGAAACACAGCACATACCAACTTTTCAGGCACTAGCAAATAGTTGCCTCATGCCTGTGTCTTAAGACAGGACTGCCCTGAGTTGCTTGCTTTGTCTGGAAAGTCTTAGATGGACCTTCATAATCATCCTCATTAGTCAGCTCTGCAAAACAGTCTTTATGCACTCCTTATTTCCAGATTCTACAAAAGACTTCAGTTTGCACAGCTCTACTTTGCTTGTCAAATATTTGTTCCCATTAAATACTGTGAACTGTTTTCTGAAATTTTACTCTATAGTATTCAAAATAAATTGCAGCAAGACTTGCAGCCCCTGGGGGGGGCTGTTATGAGACCTTGAAAATTATGTGTTGACTGTTTACCTACCTGCTAGAAGTGTCTGTGACTTAATCAGTTCATTTATCTTCATTTACTATTTTGGTTTGCTTTAGATTTTCATATGAAGCTGAAATGTTAGCTTAACAACATGAAATCTTTGGAGGTAGCTATGACAAATGTTATACTTAGACATGAACAGTTTGTCTTCAGAACTCCATAAATAAATAGGTGGGGGGGAACACGATTAAAAGTAAAAAATGTATTTTTCTTCTAGAATTCAATTTTTTTTCTCAATTTGCAAGCTATATGACAAGCATCATTAACATAAGCAAGTTTGTTTGTTTGTTAGTTTTAATGCTTATATTTTTACTTTTACTTTTTACTTTTTTTTGTGTGTAAATGTGTGTAATATTGATCCACTATCTTAAAGCTATTATCTGACAGGGGTATCTGAACATTCTTCAGAAATAAACTTATTCTGTTAACATTCCAGGAGTTGCTGACAAGTTTCAAGCTATTGTTCATAATGTATCTAAATACTGATGGCAAATCTCTTTACTAGCAACTTCTTGATGTGGACCATAGATCTTTCAGACTTTTATGCAAATGATAGTACAACAATTAGGAAGGAAGACTGAATTTTAGAAGGACTGGGAGAGTGAAATACTAGGGATGACAGAAAAGGGAGCTTTTAGTGTAATTATTTGTGCACATTTAGAAAATCTCTCATTTGGACTTTCTATGTGCTAGCCTAGCCAGGAAACGGCTGAAGTGCAGCAGAGTCTACCAAGCGTGCCAACTCCTGAACTGACAACATGCAGATTATGCATTAATTTATTCTGGGACTAGAGGGCTACAGAATCACTAGTGTCTGTAAATCATCTCCATAGTACTGGCACAAAGCAGATAATATGCAGTGTTGGAATTAATGTCTGAGAGGAAATTATTTGGCTAATAGCTAGATCATTATAGCATCCTTGTTCAAAATGGCAGGTAGACTTGCAAATAGCATTGTAGACATGAGACACAAACAAATTTAATCCAAAAATAACTGAAATTAGGATAGTGTTAAGTCTATATGCAATAGCACAAAGCAAATGGAATTAACGTGCAGTGTCATGCTTAGCACTTCAGGATACAGGACCCTTTCTGTCTGGCTCTTCTATGCATGTATGAACTTTAGGCCAAGCAATCTATCTATAGAGTGGTGAGCAGAAGGTAGTATTCATAATGGAGAAACAAGACATATAAACACAGTCTGTTATCACAGACTGATGAAGGTACTGTAAAACCAGATTAAGCTGTAGTTTTTCCAGTAAACAGAGCTTGGAAAAACTGTTAAAAAATTTCACTCACTGACCAAAATCAGAAATCATATCTAACAATTAGCTTGTGTTGTTGAAGAAATACTGTTTGTAAAGCAACATTAGGTTATGATACTTAAAGCAATATCTTTGCCTTTCTTGTGGATGCCTTCAGAGTTATGAGAGGCAGAAAATTTGATAGGACAAATGCCTGAAAACTACAGTTCTGAAAGACAGATTTATGGGCAGATGCGTATCATCCTGGATTTACATGTGCTTTTCCAGTCATCTTAATAGTTCTGTAAAAAGTAGGATGGGGAAAAAAAGACAATGGATCCAACATACAAAATTAATTCATATTTATACTAAAAGGGAAGTCAGATAGTGGGCTTCCTAGATAAAATCTTCCCTTTCCAAAATAACTCTGATAAAATATTTTCTTTCTTCTAGTATATCTCTATCGCAGCAGCATCCTTTGAAACTTTAGTCTTGCCTACTTCCCCTGTTACGTTCTTTCTTGCCTGTTACCATGACCATTAAGTTCGTTGGAAGAATTCTCCTTTAGCAATGCAGTATATTATTTTTCACCATCCAAGTTCCATGTCTTTTATACTTTGTATAGCCTTTGCAGTTTTGGAAGTATTGCCACCAGTTATTTGCATTTAAAATGCATATCTTTTCTTTTGATCTAGCACTATTAAATAGTTTCATCCACATCACTCTATTCCCTGTCCTTATTCTTAAATATGGTTTCTGCACAGCCTTTCAGAGGACTAGATGATCTTAAACGTCCCTTCCAACCTAGAAAATTCTATGATTCTATGATTTCTGTGCCTTGGCTTCCTTGGCTCTTAATTTGGTCCACAATAAATTCCAATTTAAACCAACTCATTTGCTCAACAGAAGTTGACTTCCTCCCCACCCACCTGTCCAGTACATAGAGCTGAATTTGACTCACCTGGAGAACCACCTGAGGTCTCAATTGGACACAGAGAGCAAGGCTTTACAGTACCTATGTATTAGCAGAAAAAGTTTCTTGAAGATTAAATCAGAAGGATAAATCTCTGCTCCAAGTACTGCGTCAATTCACTGAGGCAAAGAAAAAGGAGTTTTCCTGAGTTATCTCTCCTTCCCATCTCAACACATCTGTGTTATACAGGCATTTCACCACAAGCTGGTTTTAACTGGTATGTATGCTGCAGTTTTCTACATTTTGATAATGTCCTTGCAGCTTATGTACCATTTAAAATATGTTTGATAAACAGTCATACAAAATGCGTTAATAGTCAAAACTAAAAGCTATCAGCAGGAAGCTTGTTCACAAACATGAATATTCCCTTATGTAGTCATATGCATGCTCTAAGGAGAATCACAATTCAGAGGAAAAATCAGGTATCATGTTAGACAATGGTACCACTGCTTTTAATAATTACAGAACACTGAAAGAACCAGTAAAACATAACCTGCTAAGCACCATAGTCATTGGATAGCCTGACTCCCACTGAAAACTCCAGACTTCCAAAACCAATGTCATGTGCTTCAACAGATGATTAAAAATATGGAAATGATATTAAAAAGCCATGGATAAATTTTTACAATGCATTACACAGTACTACTCCAATGAGTTCAATTTTTTTTTCTGTTCTAGGAAATGAGAAAGAGAAATTCACTCAGCAGTCAAAGTTTTTAAGATCACATTCCTTAAATAGAAAAAAAAAAACTATGAAAATGTAGAAAATGTTTGGTTAAAAAATACATTCCAGCTATAATTCCTAGATGGTGAGATATTTGAAATCTATTTCCTTAGTTTCTTTTTAGCTCTTTAATACTATAAAATATAGAGATTAAAATCAGGTCTGTCCAAGGAAACTACTTAGTTAAAATTTGCAGGAACCTAAACTCATACCCCTACACACTACACTGAGCAACTGTAATACAGTAGTGTCTTTTTCAAATACAAGTGACTAGGGATGTAGAGGAAACCTTTTCGTACTGAAGAATAGAAATAACTTCCTTGCAAAGGTCTTAGGCACCTGCACTTCTATGACTTTTTGAATGAATGGGCTCACCACAGAAAGGCCATCGAAAACTATCCTAAGCCTAGAAAAGCTTGGTCTTAGCTGCAGTTTCTGTACTCTTACATAAAATGAATGAGTTAAATTGTCATCCTGAAACATCTGAAATTCAACCCAAGAGCCATGAAGTACACTCTGGCCTCTTTGATAACTACAATTCTTTAAATAATAGTGGGAAATGATTACACGTATGTGAAAAGGAACATCTGGTTTACCAAGGTGTTTTGAATGAACAGAAAAATGTATCACTATTGGGACTGAAATAAAGAAAAATATTGTAAAAATCACGGGGGTTGTTGAGGTTTTTTTCCTTTTTTTGCTGATGGACAAAGTGTAGTATTGTATGCAAACAGCTGCATCAGTTAGGGAATTTGGGGGGACTTCTTTTTGGGTTTAATTTAGTAGAACTATCCTTAACACAGAGACGGAAATGCCTTTTAATTTATACCTACAGAAGTAAAAAAGAACAGAATGATAGTAATGAGGTAGCGTCACATATATTTCACATAAATATGTAATTTGTAATACCTTTCATCTGATGATCGTAAGACCATTTGCAAGTGAAATGAAACACAGATTACTGTAAAAAAAATAAAAAAATAATGCCAACTATACATGACTGAAATATTCAGTCACTCTTCCAGGCAGAAACATGAAGAAACAGAATCAAAATGGGAGGATCTTGCTCTATTGGTATATGGTTAAGAGAAGGAAGAATAAGTGAAAGGAACCATGAACAGGTCTACCATATGTTGAATGTCTATTTTGGTTTCTGATTATAGTTAAGTACCTTTCTATTTTAGGAAAAAAACAAAACCCAAACAACCCAACAATAAAAAAAACAACCCAAGACTGTAATAAAGGAAATGTTATAGTGGTAATAACATGAAAAATAGTACCCAAAAGAGACATCAAACTATGCCTGAGTGTGAGGCATGCAGTGGCTGATTTTAATTTAAGGCAAGAGTTTAGAGACTCAGAAAGCAAGTCATAAATTTGAAAGGGGAGGGATCAGAGTCCCATTTAAGAGGTATTTTTAAATAGTAGGTATTTTTCTAAGTACACACATATAGCTGTTATATACACTTGTTTTTCTTACACAATTCAAGCTTACTTGAAAAGATGCAGTGACCAGCCAAAGTGGATAATGGAGCAACCATACATCTAGAGGTACCAGAATAACTACAGCAAGCATGGCTGCTTGGAACAGCTAGGAAGAACAAACAGTTGACAAGTGACTTTGCTGATTTAGCTGCATCTTAAATGAGGCTATGCAATTAAACAAGGAAGATGACAGCACGTCAGAATTATTAATCCTGTACTATGAGTGATGCATAACTGCATGTTACGTGAAAAGAGCCGACTATCCTAGCAGTTGCATTATCAGGGGATGAGAAAAGAGAATAACTGTCATCATTGTACTTTGAGCATCCAGAGCAACCAGTTGTCGATTCTTCTGCTGTTCATTTTGCTTTCTCCCTTCAGTGAAGCAGAGCTCTTAATCTATTTGCTGTATCATATATAAGTGACAAACATTAGCTCAGTGAGTATCAGATACCTTAATTTGATTTTCCCAGGTTCCTGGGGTGCTAGCATTTGTTAATAATTATAAAATTTTACCTCAGTCTTTGGTGTTCCTAGTAATGACAGAAATTGAACACTTTATAAAATCCTTGGTGTATGATGTCCACATCATGCCCTTTGAACTTTCATTCCCAATGAGAAGAAAATTCCCCAAATAGTTTGTTTATGAAGTTATGATCATTATTGTTATTAATAACTCTCTGCTTTTTCTAATCCTGCTCAGATGAACAAAAATATAAAAAGTAATTTTCATTATGCTTTCAGTTTGACATGAAATAAACAGTGCCTCAGCATTTTTACGTGATGCTCAAAGCTGCAGGAGGACTGAATTTCCAAATATTTCTTTTTCAGTATTTGTACTAAATGAAATAGGAGTAAATGAAGAGTTAAACAACAACATTATCCCTATAAATGTGTACAATTTGTTTTTTTACTTTATATAGTTAGAAAATTGGAATCTGGCACTGCATTTTTGGCCAGCCTGGAGATTTATAAATTGCAGTAAATTAGCACAATATTATTCTGGGATTTTGGTCAGATTTGTCTAGAGCTCCTGGAGACTTTTTATTTGTCCTTACCACAAGTGCTTCATTCCATGGGCAATACAGAAAGATGAAAGCCTTGTCCTTCTACCTGGAATTCAACAATTAAGCCATTCTGACAGAAAAACCAAAACCAAAACCAAAACTAATAAAAACAAGAGTCTTCATTAAAAATGTTATATAAACCCCAGAACCTTATTTTAAAAGTGGAACAATAATTAAAATAACCCTCATAGATTAATAAGGTGAATAACCGGACACACCAGCATCTCAGAGAACAGAATAGAGCATGCTCTGACTATGAACTGTGATCAATGAATCACAAAAATGAAAGAGCGCATTAGGATTAATGTAGTTGCTACTATTGTAGTAGCAAGATTCATGATCCACAGGTGAATCAGTAATCATTCTTTAGGTTAATAAAGATGCAGTTTTGAAGAATGCTAAAATATCATGCTAGAATTTTAGCAAAGAAATCTTTTCCCTGCAAAAAACCCTACTGGCAATCAGTTGTTCTCTTGGAGTAATGTTTGAAGGGCTTTAAAGATTTCTCAGAAAAACAATTTGTTATGACTTCTGCTTTTCATATGTAATTACAACTGAGTTATAAATCAGGGTTTGAAAAGTTTTACTTAAATACTAAATAGTATTTTCACAATTTCCATTTGCACCCAGGTAAATTCTAATTTTAGGCAGAAATTAAGAAATACGGTATGTTTTATCAAGATGTAATTTAAATAATCGGAGGAAAATATACTAGTCTATTTAAAAGCCCATGGCAGCAAAATCTTTTTGGATTAAGCATCTTACTAAAATGAGTTCATGAACCTGGGATTTACCAGTAATTACTTTGAAAGTATTTCAAATTATTTTACAAACATTATTTATGCTAATTGATCACTGGAAAAGATTTATCCAGGAATGCCACATAGAAAAGCAAAAGCAGTTAGAAAAGCAAAAGCTCAGCTCAAATTAAAACTGGCCAGAGATGTCAAAAACTACAAAAAAAGTTCTTCAGGTATGTAAACAACAAGCAGAAACCGTATGAAAATATTGGCTTGCTGTTAAACAGGAGAGGTAAATTAGTCACCAACAATGCTGATAAGGCAGAG
>KZ505636.1:2475328-2500942 GCA_002844005.1 Limosa lapponica baueri
GCGAGTGGTAGACACTGTCTACCTGGATTTCTCCAGGGCTTTTGACATGGTTCCCCACAGCCTCCTCCTAGAGAAATGGATTTTTTATGGTCCAGAGAAGTGGTCTGTGCAGTGGATGGGGAACTGGCTGACAGGCTCTACCCAGAGGGTGGTGGTAAAAAGCTCCTTTTCAAACTGGCGACCTGTCACAAGTGGGATCCCCCAGGGATTGATATTGGGCCCAATAAGATATTTTAAGATATATTTTAAGATATATTTTAAGTTAAGCTGTTAACTACACCCTGTTCTTTTTTGTATCTCTTAATCATCCTTTGAACATTTAAAAAAACAACTAAGTTTGTTAAAAAAGTTTCCAAACTGAGCATGCTCTCTAAAAATTAGTAATGATTTAATTTTTTATAAGTATTTTTTATAAGTGTCTTCACTAGTACAGTAGCATGTCATTGTATGCTGTAAGTTTTCACAGGTGAGTACAATGGGTACCCAGTTCTTCACCCATCATAAGAAGTTAGCTATGTGGCTATCACTATCATAAATGAACAAGTACAGGTTTTGGACATGAATAAAATGTATTGTAACTAATCAGAAATCCCACGAACGTTGTTTTGAAGAGCCTCTGTGCCTTGCTTGAAAGCACACAACATCTATTTATACTATGATTTCAATAAAATAGTAGACTTTTTCATTTCTCATTCCCCCCCACCCCCCTGCATCTTAATTAACGTCTCTAACTTTAGGGGATCATTATTGCCATTTGTAGACCATTTACATTTTTTAATGTACCAACCATAAGTGCATTGGCCCTTCTAAGCCACTGATTTATAATGTCCCAAAGGGGACCTGTGGAACAATCTCTGAAAAATGGCTCATTCATTAGTGTCAAGTCATCTTCATACCTTATATACAAACACATCATTCTACTACACATTTTTGTTGGTTTTCTTTTTAACTTTCTTTAAATAGTCAAACATGTTTTCAATCCAGTCTCATAAAGTTATACGGGGCTTTCCAATGGATAAGCAGTAACAACTGCTTGTATAGAAGAGCTGGCTTCAGACAAAGCTCATTCAGAGCTTCAGCTCATTTCCCATGAGATGTAATTTATTCCTGCCTTTAAGTTAGTGTACTTTATTTTCCTCTGTGTATATTGTCAGTTCCACTAGTTAATGCACTGCAGGGCATCAAGTGCAGTACTTTGACTTTATCTCCTGCTTTGTTCTTTCCACAGCCTACAAAAGCCCAGCTTCCAACAAAGACACAAACTCAGAGTCAGCTTATTTACTTCTTATGTTACTAGGTTATATTTGCTACACTATCACAAAATTATTTACCTAGCTGCAATCATATTTATCTATCTGTGAAATGCTTACATTGGTATATGAATATTTCTTTGTAAGTATGTGAAGTTGTCTTGTTGTAGGTTTTTTGTTTTGTTTTGTTGGTTGTTTTTTTTTAATTCTGTACCATTATAGGCCATATATAAACAGATATACCCCTTCAACTAAGTGTACTGGAGGGTCTACAAGACTCTTAGGCATCCTTTTATTTCATTTGAAGATGCTCTCTTTTGTATCTGACCGAAAACTTACCTCATGTAGTTGAAATATGTATAGTCATATATCTATGAAGTCACAGAATTATACTAGTGACTTGCAATTAGCAAATTTTCCTCTCCAGTGGGTTCTGCACACAGGAAATAGCAACATACTTCAATAGTGAGCTGAATATTCTAATATTCAATTTGACACCTTGCAGATCACTTTTTAAAACACAAGATTATAAATATCTTGATCCAGTTTATTTGGAATAAATCCACTGAAGAAGAACAAATTGAATAAACTTCTATACAGATAGGCAGAAATTAACATGTCTTTATCTGTACATATATATGTATATACGTTGCAGGGGAATTACAGAATTCACAAACTTAAAATTTAGTAACAACCTCTTTAGTCTTTTACTGTCATGACGAAATATGGAAAAGATAACCCTATCTCCTCCCAGATAAATAATCAAAAAAGCAGAAATGTATTTTTTCCATGTAAAAAAAGTACCGAGAGTCAGTGGGTTATGTACTTGTCAGATCAAAATATATGTCAATTCAAACAAGTGGAAAAAGAAAAATGTTTTGTTAAAAATATGAACAGAAATTTTACAGTGACAAATATTTTGTAGCTATATGTAGAGACAACAGTGAAAATATTTTAATAGAACTTCTAGGAAGGCAAATAAAACCATATTTTGTTTTTTAAATTCTTCATTCTAAAAAGCCCCAGTTTTAGAATGAAGGTTCTTACAACATCCATTTTACCCTGGAATAGGAAAAACTTCTAAAATATAAAAGTCAGAAAAGTTCCTTGATTATGAAAGTGTCTAATTATTATAACCTTTATAGACTGACAATATTATATATAAATATAACCTTATTTATTAGCCTCAGTAAATTATTTCTAGCTTGCTACATTATGGAGAAACTGTAAGCTGCAACATTATCTGAGGAATAGGTGATATGATAAAGCTGCTGTCATTGTTCACTGTTGAAAACAGCCTTATCAAAATTAATTTGTCAGGGAAGAAGACTTCATTTAAAAACTAGTCAGTCATTGTTAGCGCACAGTATAATTGACCACAGCACAATAAATCCAATTCAGTTTTCTTTTAATTGAGGTATTTTTGCACTTATAGTAAATCTAATAAAAATTACAGGATTTTAATTAATATCAGAACTTGCAAATGACAGGTGAAAAACTTTGTGCATTTAAACTATGTTCACTGAGAAACAGGATATGAAATAAAGCTATTGTTAGCTATGTGCACTGATTTCACAATACAATCCTATGGACACTAGCAAAGGAGAAGGAAGCCATTTGAGGAATAACTCTTCTTCATGAATAAAATTTGGCCCAAAAATGTGTAACTTAAAAAAAAAATACAAATATCATGGTTATGCACCAAAATTAAATGGATATTTGTGTCAATACAAAGCACTGTTGATTCCAATTAAATTTCCCTCATTTAGATATTAATGCATAAGAATTACATTGCTAAAACACAAGCATGACTTCCTCCTGATCTCTTAATTCAAAGTGAAGGCAATGTAAAAAGAATGATCTAAAAAAAAATTGCTCCGCACATTTACTTGTTCTGAATTACAAGTGGCAGATGAAAATGACATTTATACACAGGTGATCTAAATACATCTATGAGCTTAACTCCGCTGACATGTAAGCATGCTATAAGTTCAGAGCTTTGTTCAATTTATTTTCTATAGGTAAAAAGAAACAAAGAAACAAACAAATTAATATTGAATAAAGTACACTGTTTTTGAATTCTAGAGGTTTTTTTCTAACAAATCAGACAATGGCTTTTCCTAGGTTGTGGCACTGAAATACTCTGTATTTCCAAAATCCAACTAATTATATTAAAATTAACAATTAGGATATGCACATCTGGAAGAGACATGGCCATCTACCAAAACCTACTGGTCAAGTTATTTAGTGTTGAGAAAAATTCATTTTTACACACATACTCTCAAAATTACACACCACTTCATCTGTTTGTCTCAAGATTCTCTGTTTTAGATGTAATGACCACTGGCAGGGAACAATAAGACTTTTATCAGAGGAACTCTTTAAAGATGAGTGTTTAATCAAAGAGAGTCTCCATGGCAAAGAGAGAGAGAGAGATAAGAAGCTCATTAGTGAGTAATCACCTTTAACAACCTTCTGCAGAATTCTGTGTTGGATAATAGCATTAGACAAAATTAGGACAAATTCATTAGAATGGAACCACAAAGGTCTCTGTAATAAAAGTAAAGTTAGGTGTTTCTGATATCAAACATAGACTCGTAGAAGGAGCTATTGAAAATAATTAGTTAAATTTTTTATTGAGCATAGACCAAAAGTATCTTAGCAATAATTTAGTGCATTGTCTTTAAGCCATTATGCCTGATGTTAAAACTTAAATCAAGAATCTGTCACATTCCTAGGTTATGTTTCAGTAATTCGTAACCACCACTATTAAAATGTTCTTGTTGGTTTTTTTTTACTTATTATTTGTCAAGCTTTTACCCTTTAGATTCTTCACTGATATTGATTAGAGCAGTCTTCTCCAAAAAATGTTTCCATTCTGCATGAGTTTCTACAGTAAATCAAGTCACCTCCTCATCCTCTTTCACATACACTGAAGAGTTCGAGTTTCTTCAGTCTCTAGACAAAATTATAATTTTGAAACCTAGTGGAACTTCTTTCCTCTTTTTCTGAATCCTTTCCAATTTTTAAATCTATTTTGCCCTAGAGAATGACAATATTCAGATAATGAACTCTCTAATCATGAATAGAAAGAAATATGTTTTTCATATTATTATCCGATAGTCTTCGGCTTACACATTAGAGTTATGTTTAACCACAGGACTACTTTGGGAGCTTATAATTCAAATTCAAATTTACACTGTGTATTTTCACATCCCCTTGGAATAAAAACAAAATATATGCAATGTTCTGCTGAAAAAATATTGTATCAAAAGAAAGCATGTGTAGCATGACTGATTGGCAAGTGGGAGCATCAGGTTCAAGTCTTTTATGTTCCTCATTTAAAAGTACAATTTTTTATGCCAATTAAGTTCAAAATTGGCAGATCAAGAATTTGAATGATGGTCTGCAGTGAAGTTCATTAGCCTTCTACTTTGTTCAAAATGTAAGTTTTGTGCAAGTTAATATATTCTCATCAAATCTTTTTTTAAAATCATCTCCACAAAAAAAATTTAGATTTATAATTGTGTATCTTCTTCATTACTTGCTAACATTTTTCTGGGAAGTAGGGAGGGAAAGATTTGGGAGTTATAAATAATTTTACTAGAAAAGAGAATTATTAGTAATAACTTTTTATTTTCTTCAAGATTAAGGATAAACATGCTAAATAGCTCTAAGCCAAAAAAAAAGGACAATAGAATGGTACTTCTAATGATACGTATTTCCCATATATAACCACTTTTTTTGTTGCACTGGTTAACCAGGATTTAACCCAACTGATTATTTTTTTTTATCAGAATTTTGTCAGAATACCAAGTACAGTTGGAATGTTTTTATAGCCCCTGCAAGTTTTAATGTTTTATAGACCCTGCAAGACAAGTTTTAGACAAATATGAATGTAACATTCTGTAAAATTAACCTGTGAATCCTGAAAAGGATCTCAAGCTTGTCTGATATAACAGTTTCATCAAAATACTATCTTAGTGTATTGGTTGTGTGTAGTAGTGATAGTTTCTCCATTTTATCAGCTTAGCTCCTTTCATTACTCTGCAAACATTATTTCTCTATAATAGTCTCAGAAAATAAAATTTGCCCATAAAACAGGATTCCCTACTACTGCTGTATTTCTAACATGAGGAAGGGAAAATGATTTGACCTAAAATATTTGTTAGAATGCAAGGGTTATAACATATATAGAAATACTGAGATACTGAATCTGACTGAGAATGAGAAGTCCCTCTAACTCAATTGTTTTGATAGTTTCAAACTTCAGATAGTTGCAAACTTCTGTTTGCTCAATATCCAAATTAATACTTGAAAGTAGTCAATCTTTAGAAAGTATTAATGGATCTCGAATTTACATTCCCATAGTAGTAAATATGTTGAACACAGACATTTATAGCCTACTTATTACTAGGTTTCTAGTTCTTTTTTCTTTATATATATTTTGAAATAAATGAGAAATATCATTTTAATAGGATATTGACTTAAAAATTAGTAGGTGCACATGCTGAGATATGTATGTGAGCAAGACATCAAAGTAGCCAAAAAGGCTTTTCTTTAATCACAGCATAAAAGTTAATAATTAAAAGAGATGTAAAGTTGTTCATACAATAAAGCTAATTTATATGTTTGACAACATTACTGTAGCATTTCTCTTACCTCTACAGATAGGAACTGGGAAGTCCCATGATGCTGTATTCACAGAGTTAGCTATGCAAGTAAGCTGAGGGTGGCCATCCAAAATATATCCAGTTACACAGCTGTATCGGATTTTGTCACCAACATCATATCTTGTACCGTACAAGATACCCTTTGGTGGAACTCCTGGATTGCCACAGGAACTACTCTGTAATTCTGGAGAAGACATATTTATTATTACTTGTAATGTTTTTATAAATCAATACTGCATTTTGCTACACAATATAGAACACAGAAATTATGGCAACTTTGCATAAATAGTGAGTTTTCATGGATATTACACAACCCTGAAGACGGGAAATTGATTACTGAGTCTATTGAGTATCTGCTTATGTACCCACATACCCAAATGCAGAATATTATACCAAAATGAGCATTAAGTTTTCCTTAAGTTCCAGCTGTAGATGTATTCATATATTTTTCTTAATTGATGACAAAGAACTCATTACATAAGAGGAGGAAACAAAGGAACTTGATATATTTCTGACTCCAGTTATACAAATGCAAAACAAAAAACTGTAATACAGACATAAAAGATCACCAGATTTGAATCAACCAAAAATTTGGAAGACTAAATAGAAGTACTCAAGACAGAACAGCAAGAGGAGGTTTTAACAAACATAAGCCTGAGCATGATCAGGAAGCTGTTGAATGATTTAGAGGATTTTAGATAATAAGACAAAAGTGATGAGATCCTATGAGTAACTGATTTCTGAGCAAAGGATTGGTTAATTTAAACATACGGAATACCATAGATCTGGGTGACTTCTACTATAATGTAGAGCTCTAAACCATTGAGAATCCAAAATGGGTTGCAGCTCTGCTATTGGTTTGATCTCTGATGACATTATTTAGAGCCCAGTTTTACCAGGTGGTACTCACACTCCAACTGTGTACCGTTTTGAATGATGTTTGAGCATCGTAAATGTGAATATGTTAACTATGCAGATTAGCGCTGATGTCGTTGTTGCTATTGCTTGCTTTCTCTTACATAATAAACTCTGTGGAACTGGGTTTGACTTTCATTGCCTTGCACAAGGACACAGCACAGAGGTAAGAAGATAGCCTGTCTTATCTTGGCCACTTCAAAGCTCACCTAAATGGTTGATATTCTTACTACTGTTTTATGGAGCTAAGTGTTCTGTTCTCCAACAAAACTCCTCTGTCCTCAAATTTGCTTGCAAGCTTTACAAAGAAGGCAATGCTGCAATTGACCCCTGCATATTTTTTCAAAGGGATTTCTCTTAAATCCTTTAAAGGTTTTCAAGGCCACCCCAGTTATTATATATCATCATAGCATGTCACAATAGAGGTAAGAATATCATCCTGTGGATTTTGTTTATTTTATGAATCATATTGTATTAACTTGAAAACTCTGCCTGTACACAGTGTTTTTATTTTCAGCTTCTTCAAGAAGATGAAATCTTTCAGAGGCCTGTATTTCTTAGTGCTTTATAAAAAGGTCACAAAAAGATTCTCTGTCCTTTGAAAAGAAGAATATAAAGATTAGTGGTGCCTTTAACAGTCACTCCCTAAAATTGCTTGCTTTACTCTTACTGCTGGCCCATCAAGAATTACCTACAGAAGGCAATATATTCTTATGAAAGTATATTATATCTTAAAGCACTAATTAAATATCAGCCTTCTTCTAAAATAAAACTCATTTTCCAGTTGCAATACTATATGACTTGTCTGAAATGAATACTTTGCATTTTCCATTAACTTTTTAATATTACAAAAGTGGCTAGTGAGTATGTTACTACTTCTTACCATTCAGGTAATTTTGTTCCTGATTTTAGATAATAAAATAGAAAATAAATTGTAAAATTTCAAATATATTAGTTTCTTCTGTGAGTATTTTCATTTTGAACATATTCAAGTGCATTCTTTTGAGAGGGGTGTGTGTAATTCACCGAGAAACTGCATTAGTCTTCTTTGATAGGTAGTATCTATTTTCAAACTGAATGTGACACTGTACTACCAACTCCCTGCCATTTAACGCTGTGGATCGTTACCTTGAGACTGTCATCTCTCAGGGAACACAGGAACTGCCGAACTAGATTGTAATTTCTGTTAAGCTCTGTACAGATTCTTGACAGACATTCTGATATTCAGTAATGATATGAAGCATGGAAGAGTATTTCCTTTTAAATTTGCCACACTGTAATTTGATTGAATTTCTCCTTGTTCATGTACTCTGAAAACAAGCATAATTGAATTTTTTACACCATCTTACCTTTTTAAATTTTTATTGTGTATTATTGCTCATCTTTCTAAAGAAAGCTGCCCTAATTGTTTCAGTTCCTCCCAAGTAAGGACTTTCTTTGTCCTAGATTTAATTGTCAGTTCCCTCTGAAATCATGTGCATTGTTTGCTTGCGCAAAACCAAAAATTTTTTTAAAAATCAATATTCTGCCTGCAAGTGAGGTACGTAAGAACTTATTTGTCCTCTTTTTTTTTTTTTTACATGATGATAAAACACTGAGATCAAAATTCCCTGCAATGCTTTTCAGTAAGTTTCTATTTCATTAATTCCTATTAGCATCAATGGAAATTCTGTTTAAAGACTGTGGGTAGAATATGCCTCAGAGAGTTTGGCTAGGCAGAAATGGACACACTCCTGCACACACACTTTAAAGAGTTTAATTAGCAGAAATTCAGCCACTTAAAAACACTAATTAATAAGTTACTCAAATTAAATCACATTAAATAAAATTTCTTTGTAACAATACTTTCAAAAACAAGGCTGGCAGAAGTTGAGACTCTCAGCATTCACTCAAGGAGAAATAAGTCATAACCAGATATGGAAACGTTCAAATTTACTTTCTTTTTATTCAGATTTTAAGTCAGGAATTTTTTCCTTTATGTTATTTATAAAATCAAGAGTAGCACCTGTCCACCCTAAATTTAAGTATGAAATCTATAATTTAATGTCCAAATTAAATGTCCATTCTCTAAGCAATCCTGCTTCAGCAGGGGAGTTGGACTAGATGATCTATATGGTCCCTTCCAACTCTAAAAAAAATTCAGTGAAATGTCCAGAACAAGTATTTGAAAATATTCCAGTAAAAAATACATTTGTCGTATCATTGGATTACCTTGAGCTCAGTGGAAATAATTTGTATTATGTTTGTTGCAAGTTAATGTTCTTCATACACTAAATCTGATATTAGAAATTTAGGAACATGAAGATTTTTGTCTTTTTTTTTTAAAGGGTTGATCCATATCTTTATCACAGTTTTTGTTCACAGCTATTACAAATCATTATGATCCCATTTTTCCAAATCTAAAGTGAGAAACACTGAGAATATCAAATGTGTATCCCCATGAGCACTGACTCATTGAAAAACCTACGAAATATCCCAATAGAGGCTAATATTTATTTCATTTGTTATTTTTGAAATTGAATACTCCTGGTACCCCTACACTGTCAGTTTGGATATCTCCTTGTATTACTGCATGGCACTAGTCCCAGACTGAGTGTTCACTGCTGTCTACTATTCCAAACACTAATTTCTCTGCCAGACAAACTCAAGTATATTCCCGGGAATTTGCCATTCTAGGGACCACTCCAGTTATCTTTTGGGACAGGACTTGGTGTAACTGGAAGTAGTAGAATATGGCTGTACACAGATATGCCTTAGAAAAAAAATGCATATGTAGTTTGTCTTACTGATAAGCGAGAATGTTTTGGTATTAAAGACTCAGGACTCAATTTCAGAAGTACTGCGTATAGCAGTGTGTGGATATAATGAGTGTTATACATTCCAAGGTCCCAAATATTAGGAAAGATGATACATTAGTAACAATGTGAAGTAGCCTGAAATTCAGTTGTCAAAAATTCACCTATATCAAATCTTGTAATGGTTTATTGTAGTTGCACGTAGTTTTCCAAAGGTTTTATAAACTAGAAAAGTCACTTAGATGCATAGTCTCTACATCATAGTATTTGCTTTCTTTCATATTTGCATATTGATATATACATGGACATACCTGTCCCACTTGAGTTTACAGCATGAGAGAAACCACAAGAAAAATTTGGAGTAGGCAATATCAGTGCAGTGAAGGAAAAAATGAAAAACTTAATATCTAAGTGACAATTTAACTCAAGAAACATGTATGGTTGAGAGAGCAAAGAAAGCAACACTATAAATGAATGCTTTGAAAGATCTACCATGAGCAATATAGATTTATTGAAACAGAGATTAAATTAAAAAAAATACTCTCCCCCAGAATACAGGTCTCTCCTTTGTAGTAATTCAACAATAAAAGTAGTTATTCCTTGATTCGAACAGATCTCCCAGCTCAAGATACAAGTGCAGAATGAAGAGTTGCTGTTCTGAAATTCACATTTGTTTACAGCATCAATAGAAACAACAGATTGTCTAACAATCAAACTGAAGTTTTTCTTTTGCATTCTGCATTTTATGTGGGTCAATGAGAAGAAACTGTGATATTCTGGTATCTATCTATTAATAGGTAGGCAACAGAAAGTGTGAGAAAAATCTATTTTATTTTTTCCCTAAAGGAAAGCAAAGTAAAACATGTTTTTTTCTTCTCATGTTCTTAATTGCTCTTTCTTGATAGACAAATATCTTAGTAATAGTAACCTCACTGAGGGTCTCTACTGTTCACTAAAGATAATACAGCTAATTACATTGCATAGTTTCTTACCTATTTTTTAATGAATGACATAATTTTGCTTTTTTCTTCCCTTTGAAATTATTTTTATGCCAAAAAATGACAGACGAACTTGATTATCTGAAGCCACCGATTAGTATAAGGGTGTCTTATAAAACTGTATCCTGAAGGAAGTTTAAATGTAGGTTTTTGTACTGAGTTTGATTTTGTTTCTATACATTTCATTTGTCCTCTTTGCAAGTAACACAAGGTTTCTATTTATAGCATTAAAATCATCTGTTATTTTTATAGGAACAAACGCATTTGAGCATTAAGTAAATTAGAACTGCATTAATATAATTCTTATACAAGCAAGAGAACCACAGCAACAAGAAGAACAGCAAAAAACCCTCCATGATACGTGAAGGAAACAAGTGATAATTTTAGTACTGTAGTAACATTGATACAGTGAGAATGACAAATGTAATACAAGAAATGGTCCAGGGTTTGGAATATATCCCCTTCACATGCAACACACTGTTTGGAGTATCTGTTTAAATCAGCTGAAGACACAGAACAGCACGAGAGAGCTGAAAGACCATGTGAAAAGACAACAGCAGTCACTAATTTTAACATGTAACAGCATAATCCAGCATCAAGTGAAATCAACAGAAAGATTACTATAAAGTTCAGTAGATATGGTTAAATCTGACATTTCCCCATCAGACAGATTTCTGAAGTGTTACGTGAAGGAAATAACAAGCAGATAAAGACCAGATAGTTAGATAGGAGAGCTGTGCAGTTAACAGCACCAACCACCCTTATTTGCTTTTACTAAATTCCACTTGATTTAGATTAAAGCTTTATATGCAGTGAGTTCCTGTACAGCTGCTGAGGGCACCAGTTAAACCCTGAGTATGGCCGGAAGGTAAATTCACAGACTAACAGAATGGTAGGGGTTGGAAGGGTCCTTTGGAGATAATCTACTCCAACCCCACTGACAAAGCAGAATTCACATAGTGCATGGATTGAGAAAGGCCATTGGAGACTACATGAGGTTTTGGAATGGATGTAGACTTGCAAGTGTTGCAAAGATTACTCTATCCACATTGTTCTGAAAGCACTCAACCCCATCAGTATAGCGCAAAGCCTGAGGTATTGTATCTGCCACATATGGTGGTTGTTCAGCTTCCCAGGTAGATGAAGCCCAGAAAGATGCACCCTGCCTCCCATGCAATGGCTGTGTAGATATGCCCACATAGGAGTCATAACAGGATTGTTCCATTCAGACTGCAGTGATTCTGAGCCCTTTTTTTGGCATACCTGTATTCTATAGGCAGCTGGGACGAGGCTGCTATAATTACAGAGCAAAGATTATTTCAGAGCCCAGGACAATTAAAATAAAAACTAATCCTAAAACCTATATACCAAATTGCTAATACTCCTACAATATGTATTTCTTATTATGCCTTTTAGAATTATACAAAAGAGTTTATTCTGTAATTTCTGAACTGGTATGGTACGAAATATCTCACAGGGTTATTTATTTTTACTCCCCTGTTCCCTCAGTGTCTCACCTTATTTTGCCTTATCCTAGCTACTTTGTAAATGCTGCATTGTTCCTCTCTGGCTGTCCTTACCTGGGTAGTTTAGAGTAACCCAAGATTTAAAAAGCTAATTGAATTTAGGATAAGGCAGTTTACCCATCAAAGGAGGATGTCATAGCACAAACAAGTTGTGTGGCATCATATAGACAGCGTCCCATACAAATTTCACAGAGAAGAACAGATACATATGTCAAATAAATTTCATTAATTTTATATATATGAGGTACTGTCGTACCAGGATTCCTACTAACATTAGGGTTCCATTTTGCAAGGCGTAACACAAATATTAGGAAGATGTATAGTATTTATATTCAAGATGGCAGGAATACTGAAAGCAGAGAGCAGAATGAAATAAAATACATTTTGTGGAAAAGTACTTGGACTTCTTAAGGAAACTTAAGAAGAAATGTAAGAGTTGACACGAGCACTGATAGGCAGTGCTAATTAGGAATTGACTCTTAAATGGTTATAAAAGCTAATCTGAAAGATTTATGGTTTAAATGATTATAAACTAGAGAATAGCTAGTCTTAAAAAGAAGATATAGGACATCTCTTTCAGGTTCCTGTTGGCAAAGGTCATCTGAACTAAGCAGTATATAGGCTGAAGATACATACACATGTCCATGGCTAATCAACCATGCCTCATGTCTGACTTTTTAGCCAAGGTTTCCCTGTCACAGGCATTTTTCACAAATTGTGTCTTAACACTGAAGGCAGGGAATTTCTGATATGTTGAACTTTTCAACTTGCTCACAAAAAAAATAAAATTAGTTCTGCTACAGAGGATCACTCAGGGTTTAAAACTGGAATTTAAAGTATAACGTGCATATGAGATGTGTAACGAACATATCATTAGAGAGCGGCATAAACAGGCACAAAGTCAGTTTTCGTGTCATGAAAGGGACTTCGACACATGAGAACTAGGCACTAGGTGGCATCTGAAACATTCAGAGCAGTTGTATGACCTAGCAGAGTAGTAAACATTTCCTTCTGTATATATCAGTGGTAACATAAAATTCCAATATTTTTTTCATATATATCACATATGCTTGGTATACGTCTGTGTTGGTATATATAAGTTAGTATATAGAATTACTATTAGGAGACACTGTAGTGCCCTGTTAGAAGTACAAACATTTGATGTTTCTCAAATGACATGCTGTCTCTTACAGTGACATTTCAGTCTGGTTTCCACCATTATTGCTGGTATAAAGGATTCCTGAACAACATTGTTTACAGAAAACATGTTTACAAAGTTGGAGCTATATCCCTGTACTTATTTTCTAGATGCTTCTGTTTTAACCATTTTGACGAAAGGTGGAATTTAATGCTTTAATTTAGTTTTCATTTAGAAAGTTTTATGGTTTAGAGTTTTCCTTTAGAAGATTGAATCATTATCAGAATTGCTTTTCAGAACTGGTATTTCTTGACAGAATTAATGTCCTTGCTGTGTTTGATGGCAAAGGGTCAGTATCAGTCGTCTGGGATGTCATGAGGACGTTACCTCTTGAGAAGTCTTTTCTTTTTTTATATTTCATAGTGAATTTCAACTGGCAGGTTGAGACTACTGCTCAATAGGTAGAATATGTAGTGGTTAGGCAGTGCCTTTGTTTAGTCAAGACTCGATTGCTGTAATTACATTACTGATTGTTCTTATCCTTTCAACAGAATATCTCCTTTAGAAAACACAAACTCTTTATCCTTTTATGTGTCTCAAGGTCTCAGCAGATCAGATGAAATTTAAAATCCTTAATCCAAGCTTCCTTTTAAAGTATTTTCATGAATGCTTCATGATGCACCAGCACATCTTTCAGACTATGTATGGCTTTGACACAGTTTATTCAGTTAACCATGTTTTATTCTATTGCATTCATACTCTCAAGAGTGTAAATTTGTGGTAGTGTAAAAATAAATTTAAAGTAAAAATATTACATCCTCAATTACAACATGTCTTATTGTGAATCAAAATTTTTTTATCAAAATGCTGAAATAAAATCTCCACTCCATATCAGGATAGAAGTGTAATCCCTTCTCCCTACATCAAACAGTACTCAAGGATCCTGCATTCAGAATATAGCTGAAAACTTTGCTGATATATTAAGCAAGATGAAGTTTATAATTAAAAGTGTCCAAGTAATAGTAGTAAAAATATTTTATTTTGCTCATTTATCTCAGTGTTTATGATATGACTCAGAAATGCATCAGAAATGCTTATCTTGCATAATAAAGTGCTATTCTCAGAGTCATTTTTCTAACCACAATCACACTTTTAAGGTCTGAAGCAGATGGCTACCTAATAAAGTCCTTTTTATTAAAAAAAAAAGGCCTCTTTGGTTAATGTTCATCTTAGATATAATATGAATTTTTCACTCAAAATGTCCAGACATGAGAACATTTAAAAATACTGGGTCAAGGATATGTGCATGATTCTGCTTTTAATGGTACTTACACTGATAATTTCGCAGTGCTGAATTGCATTATGGCCTAATGACTCTACTGCATAAGGTGAAATAATATAACATTACTGATCTTGTCCAAATTACTTACATGATGATTCATTAACCAGGAAAGACAGTCTGATTAAATTCATAGATAGTAATGTGAATAAATAAACATATGCAACAGTCCATTTACCAAAAGCATGCATAAAACCTTTGAATAACGTATATTCCATAAAACTTTGGTTTATAACTCAGTGCTGAGCTGTGCACCCACAGTATTGTACCTTCCAAAACAGTCAGCTTTCCCCATGGCAGGAAAAGCACATTGCACTCCATACACAGGTGCATTAAGTCTCCTTATCCCATCTGCAGAACCTTTCCTTTTCACTTCTAGAATTCCCAGATGCCCTTCACCTGAGAAGCAGATATCTGTAATTATTTTATTTCAGCATTATGCTATAATTTTCCTTTTGCAGGAATTAACATTAGTGTTGATATTCAGCATTCTATTATCACCTTCAGTGCATGGACTTGTGCATTTCTTAGAGAACATTTCTCAAGCTTCAAAATTTGTGTGCTTTGCCTTATGCTAGAGGCAAGTTCCTTAGCACATTTGGGAAAACATTTTCAGAATTCTCAAGCATGGAAGAATGAAAATAGAGTATTTTCTGATGAAACATATGATTTCTTTATGCAGGAATGATTTAAAATGTCTGAAAAAAAGAAAGAGCTTTCAAGCTGCATATGTACCAACATTTATCTATAAGCAAGTATCACTTGGCATAAGGAAAACTACTTTATATAAGCTATCCTGTATGGGGCTTGGTGAAAAGTGCTTAATTATAATATCTTTCTTTCTAATAGTGAAAAAGTAAATAATATAGTAATGCACACAATATAGTACACTGTTGCCTCTGGGCTATTAACTATTATGAGTATCTTTTTTTCATTTTTTTTCCCAATGTTTTTAAAAATCAGAAATTCTGTAATTTCTAGTCTGAGTCCCGCAGGAGCATAGATCAAGCAGTTTTGTTTGTTATTCTTGCATCAAAATAATTGGTTTTGAGACATAAGCATTAAAAGGCATTTAATCTTATTTTATAGTTACAGTGATGGAGAGCATCTGCAAAGTAATTCATGTGACAGACATATTAACTTTCTTCCTTCAAAGTCTCCATTTTTAAACCAATATAAGCTTGAAAAGATATAGTCAGCCTTCCCTCAAATATGTTAGCAGCCAGAATAACAGCTACTTTTTTTCGCATCCCTTCAGGTTACCTGCTGTGGGTCATTCCTCTCTTGACTGATCTGTTATTGGAATGAGTAGAAATGGTCATAATTTGAGGGGAGAGAAAAGATTATCATTAATATAACCCAAGATTTGAATTAACTTCTCATTAAACACCTGTGTAGGTCACTCTTTCTCTGGCTATTTCTATATGACAGGTTAATTCTGAAACAGCCATGACAGTAATTTCTCTGAACTTACTGGTATTTCTATATTGAGAAACTACTTGAACAACAGCCCTTCAGCTTTTACTTTTAAGTACTTTCAATATTCTCTGCTTTTATTGAGAAAAAGAAAAATGGCCTAGGAAAAGATAAGTTTAATAGCCTGCTGAAGTCCTGCACAAATCACTGTTTGACAGAGCTTATGAAGTGTTCGTTGCAGTGCTAACTCATTGAAAGATCATAGATCTTATAGAGATCTTTGCAAAACTTCTTTAAAGAGTGACAGATTGGTATGTTAGAAGAGCTAAACAGTGTCAAAGAAATATATGTTATACAAGTAGGCTGTTAGCACGGTGCGAAATAGTAAGGAATATGCAGAAATATATCCTCGGGTCTATATCTCACATGTTCAATCTTGTGATACAGAATTCTGCTTTAGTGCGTAAGGAAAAAAAAATATTATAAACGTCAATTTATAATGACAAAAAAAATATTTTCAGCATTAATTTCCCATTTTTGGTGGAAAGGTGCTAATGAACTGATGAACATTTCAATTTGATTTCCCTTCCTTTTTTCCCCTACAAAATAGAAGTAAACAAGAAAAATTATGAGAAAGATCCATTTTTTACGTTGTTTCTCAAAAAGTTTAGAAAGATATGTTTTCATTCAGGGAAAAAGTCTGTTTTCATCAGACAATTGGAACACTTTTGCAATTAATGTTGACTTGGTTATCAGATGTTTCCTGTATTAATATACTGGCTAAATGTAAATAGAAGACTGTAAGGGGAAAAAAAAGTGGAGTCAGGGGCAAGAAAATTTATGGATATCCAGATTTCTTAGTTTGGGTCTCAGCATCCTGAATAGCATTCAGTTGTGATAATTTGGATGTGAACTTTAGTGATGGTTCAACTAACTAACAATTATTAGTATATGAGCATATGGAAATCCTGAAAAAATTTTCTTCTTCCTCAATTATACCTAATAAAATATTTACTAACAGACATATGAAACTGCATAGACAGGACTACGGTGTTGATGTGATTTCTATAGCGTCTACCTTGTTTCAAGGAAAATCAAGTAAGTCTTCATTATGACATATTTTCTTTGCTCTGCATATTTGTAATATTTAAAAAAAAATGAAAATTGAGTTATCAACTCAGATAGATTAATACATTTATATAGGCTGAAATTTTTGAGTACATTTTTATGTCTATCTGTTTCTGCAGTAGATTATTTTATTTTAAATCTCTCATTTAATTGCTGTAATGCTCTACCTTCTCTTATATTAGCAACCATTGCACAAAGATAGTGGGAATATGCTGGGATATAAGAAAAAAATGTATAACCTTTTAGCTGGAATCAGCATGTGTAATTCTACTTTCTTATTTTATTTTTTTACAAGAGGATTTAGGTATAAAGTCTACAGTTATGATAGAGTTAACCACTGTAAAAAGGTATTAAAACCTAAATTGATCAGATCTACAAACTGGAGATAAATTGGAGATTAGCATGTCAAATTTACATTGCGGTCCCTCTCATTCACAGTTTTAAAAAGCATTTTTCAATACAACTGGGAAAGCTTCAGGGCTAACTGTTGTACTTTAGTTCTGTAGCATATTGAAAATTAAATTGAGGGTAGGGAATAAAAATCCTTACTAGTTTACAATTTTTATTTGCTTTTTGAAATGATATTTTGAAACACATAATGATTTACTAAATCAGGAGTTATAACTCTCCTTGGCAGCTTTTTCATGAAGGATGATATTGTTGGCACTGCTGCATTGCCTGATATAAGTAAAGCCTTCTCCTCCAATATTACAATTTATGGGATTACTTAGTAAAACCTTTGAGCTATTTAGTTGTGTTTGAACAAAACCTTAACCATGTGAATAGATACTAAAGCTCCAGATGACTAAGGATTACTGTTCTTGATGATGAAGATTACTATGACTGAATAAAGAGATAAAACTTTTATTATTATTTTTTCCTATATTTCTATGTATTTTTTTTACAGGGATTGTATTTAGATACTTATTTTAAACTTGAAGATAAAAGAAAATATCTCAGACATAATTTGTTTTCTGGGAATAGACAAGTCAAATGTACTTTTGGTTATACAAAGACAGACTTTGGTATAATCATTTGTCTTGGAAAGGTATATTCATTTCTCTGCACTGTTTTCTAATTCAGTCTTTGCTGAGATCAGTCTGGTGATGGTAGTGAAAATGGGAAACAACCCACAGAGCCCCTCAAAAATTTGACTGCATCATCAACTGCACGAAATTCTGCTTGCTCTTCAAAAATCACTGCTGTTTTCAGGATTACAGTCCTCTGGCTCATAGCTGGAACTCGAATTCCAAGTATCAGCAGTGTCCAGAAATGACAGTTATCGTTTATAACTACAACTATCTTCAATCTGTACATGTCAGAGTATCAAATGACACCGAAGTAGTCTTTTTAACCTCAGAATTGGAGTAAAGTGCAAACAAGGGGTTAGAAATGGATGTCAAGGCAACCTCAAATACATAGCAATCCACATATCAAGTTGAAGAAATCAAACTACATCACTTAAATTCCTAGTAAAATCCTTTCCTAAGTGCCACTCGCTCCTGATAGACAGTGCATCCATTCTATAAATTTTAGTCCTGGCTAATACTGGGTCCGTTTGAAAGAGCTGCTGATAATTATACCATCTTCACTTGAAAATGTAATTAATATCTTTTTCATATTTCTACAACTTAAAATTCTTTAATTCATGGGATCCTGATTGCTCCCAGTTTAAGAAAGAATGTTTTTGTTTCATCATCTCCCTACCCTTAACAACTGGAATATGCATACATAATATGTGGAGTATATAACAGACATGCTTCACAACACAAGGTGTCCTTTTGAACACTAACCAGCTAGAACTTGTTTCCAAAATCTTTAAAAAGAACAATAAGAAAAAAGATCTATTTGATGAAACAAATCCATACATTCATATGTTCATAACAGCTGTTTCTTGTATTATTCTTTTTGGTTATCTTCTCTGCTGTGCAAACCACACTAGATTCAGGTCATTTTAGGTTATTTAAATTTATCTGAGTCAACAGTTTTAAAGATAAACAGAAGAGGACGTTGACACAATTACCAGCATGTCTAGTGCTCACATAGTAGATTTTTTCTATAAGACCATTCATATATTAATTTCTCAAGAAGGATGTTGCTTATTTCATGGCTGGTTAACATCTGTAGTGGTAATTGTACAATAAGTAGACGACGGTCATTACCCACCTGCCTTTGAAACCCTGGCAGGTATTTTACTATCTGATTTTATACGTAGCAACCAAAATTACTGAAGAAAAAGTAAAATTTTTATTCAGTTACATTAGGCATGAATTTCACAGTTAAAAAAAATTATGAAAGGAGAAATTATTTTTAAGTTACATGAAGCACAGACTTTGTGATTGGCAGGGAAAAATATTATTTTCAAGAAAATACATCAAAAGAAGTTTATTATTCCATTCCTTCTCATTTTACCAATACCTTCCAGCTTCTGTAAGAAACAAGAATGAATTTCCGCAACTGCGTTCTCCTTTACTTCATAAGTACTACCTCACAGCCGGAACAGGGATAGTCCTTGCACTGTGTCATGGCTGCTCTGGAAAAATGTGTCCTTCACTTAACATCATCAGCAGAATACTTGGTACCAGAGGAGAGACAGGTCCCCTCATCTCTGTTCCAGTATTTGGTCTAACAGCTTGGGGAAGCAGTGAGAAGCCTTTACCATGGAAACATAGAAGTTTCTGACAGGTTAAAGTATTTCCCTGTTTCCTAGACAGTCTCATTAAGCCTGAGCTATCTATAGTTTTTCAGTATGATAGCCATAGTTAGACAAAGTAATAAAAGGCACAAATATTATCTTGTCAAATTTTCAAGATCATCTTTGAGAGTGTATAACTGTCTAAAAAATTTCAAAGCTTTCAGAAAGGCAGAAAAAACTTTCTTATAAAAATTTAAAAATTTGGAAAATGGAAATGGAAAAAGTTCAGTTTAAACTTAAAATTTAACATTATAAACAATGGAAAATATCAAGCACCTTTATTAAATACATCTAAATAATGGTAAGTAATCCACTGTGCAATATTTTGAAGGAAAACTATTGCTCAAGTTAAATATTAAATGAAAACACTACAATTAACCAGATTTTTTTTTTTAAATTACCTGCAAATGTAGTTCTGAAGAGGCATTCCATAAAGTGAAAAGTTGTGATGTAATCATGGCACACTAGGGCAAGTAGATTCAACTAATCATTTAGATATATCATGTGCATGAAATGTATTCAGATAAGAGTCTGTATTGTTAATTAAGTTTATCAATATGTTTCATGCACTGCTATATGATTATCTCAAACTTTATCATTACGTAAAATATTTCTTATCTATGACTTTTCCCATTTCTTAAAGAGATTACTCTTTTGATTGAAATCAAACTCTTTTGAGTTGATTTTCATTTGAAAAAGGTTTACCTGGTGAAATTAATTAGCTTTTAGTTTGTTAAAGGTGCTTTGGTATTTGTATTGATAATTACATCTTTCTAGAATTCATAGTTACTTTTTACTCAATTCAGAGTTTTCTTGGGGTTTAGCCTCTCTCTGCATTTTGACTTTCAGTTGTCTTTCTTTCAAAAACATTTTCTTTGGTGAAAATCTATTTCTTTCTCATTCTGGAAATATAATTTAATTCTTCCTTTGAAAACACTTTCTATTGCATGGTGTGCTACTTATATATTGGGTTTGGATTAAGTAATTAACTAAATGATTTTTCATGAAGCTGATATATCCCATTTTTCAGACTTGTCTGTTTCCAAAATCTTTTAACTTGGGTTAATGTCCTGAAATCACTGATAAAACAGAGTATGTAAAATTAAGTACATTATCAGGGCATTGCATCTTGGGTTAGGAAATTAATATCTTTTATTTCAAAATAGGTTGGCAAAATGAATCACTCATACTATAATTGGGCAGGATATTGGATCTAATATTGGTATCGGCACAAAGGTGTTGTGAAATTTTTAAGGGTTTCCTTGGAATCTGTTTTCTACTTCTATTTTTCTTATGAAATGTTGTCGTTGCTAGATTATAAAAATAATTTATCAATCCCATAATTTAGTGTTTCTACTAAAGCGAATTATTGCAAACACATCTTCTAGCAGCAATCTGGGAGACTGTAGAGATTTTGCACAGAAATTGAGAGATACAAAATCTTGATGTTAGCTCTCTCATTATCATCAAGCCACTTTATTCACTGCAACTTGCTATCCATCCCACTGCCACAGACATGGAGGTTTCTACAGGAAACAACAAGGGATTTTGACAGCACAGTGTTGAATTTTTTTATGTATTTCTACTATCACATGCAAATACTTCTGTGTTCTCAGCATGTTTAATAGGACGCAAAATAGGATCACAGCAGAAGACGGCCTTGTTGCAGGAGCAGCAGAACTGAGTCTCTTCAGTATATTACTATAGCTTGGCTGTCTGTCTTTCCGCATTTTTCTTTGATGTTAATTAGCATTAGTTCCTGTTTTTAATTAGCCATTATTTCTACAAGGCAGAAAGTTCCTAATTTATTCTCAGAGGCAGGAAAGGGGCAGTCAGGGGCAACTTTCTCTAAGCACATGACTGAAAGAAGTGACAACGTCCTCTTTCCTGCAAGAAGAGGAAGGATAAGTTGGTTATATTTTGTTATGTTTTAATGATGAGAAGCAATTTTGGTGATGGGAGAAGTAAAATGCCACGGTATCCTAATGTGCAAAAGTTCCCTTTCTTTAATTTTTTCCTTCATTTTCTGCAATGCCAGAGATTTGCAATATTAATGATCATGCAGATCTTCACATATTTCAAGACACTGACTGCAATATGCTGCATAATATTCATATTATTCATAATGTTAAGCAGTAAGGCAAAGATCATATCACTGTTGCAATAAATTTGAAATAATGTAGATCTGTTGGTTTCAAATTGGGGCAATTGCTCTTGGGCACAGGTTAAATTAATATCAACATCATCATTGACTCGTGAAATATTTTGCCTTTATATAAATTTCAAACTAAGCCAGATTTTATCCTGATATGTTTTAGAGATTAAAAAGAGGTAGTAGCTTCATATAATACCCAGTTATTTATCTGCAGTTACCACCTACTTTGCCCTCATCCCATTCATTTACCTCTTTCTGGTTTTACTTTGCTTCTTTTTAGGTCTGCCAGAACAGTCATCTCTTGAATGAGTTGAGAAATCAGAGTCTAAGGTTAGAAGTGATGTGTCACGAAAATCCTAAAACTTGGGGTTTTTAAACCTCAGATCAACAGAGTAGATGTATTTTAAGATGCCATCTGGTAGCTTTATACATATACAACACAAGTTTTGAAATTAAAGAGATTATTTATTAGACAATTATGGTTATCTCAAAGCATTATTCATTCACTAGTAGTGATGATTTGCATGAAATGAAGATTATTAAGCATCATTCAATTGATTTGTGACACTACGTAAGGAATTGTTTGTTCTTTTATGTTTAATGGATATCATGTGAAGCTTAACAGACAAAGCAATGCTTTCTAATGACCTAGAAACATATTAATTAATTTAAACTATAAATCAGAAAGCACTTTCAAATATACCAAACTACCATATGCTTAAAAATCTTTTTTCTTAAAAGGGCTCTTTTTCTCAGCTGGACATGTACCTCCTCCCTTTTCCAGGATAAAGATGCACCTTTCCTAACTGCTTAAAGGCTGTTCCTGAATCATGAAACTAATTCTTAAAAGCCCTTCGTCTTAAGATGATACTTTATCTCCTGCCCAAAACTGTGTGCCTTGAAATGATTGCTTTTTCCAACTCTACCAAACCATCATAAAAGTGATTTTTCCTTTTTCCTGACATCATTTTGAAATTGTTAACTAGTTGTCTTTGGAATGTTTTTGAGGATGAATCCTATTATGATCTAAGAGTCAAAAAGTTGCCAAATGCTGTGTTGCCTTATCTAAATTTTAAACACCCATATTCCAATCTAAAATCTAAAAATATACATTCAGTGTCTTAGCTCCATGTATTATACAATGGAAAAACTAAGCGCCAAGGAAAGATAGTTCATAGTTATGAATGTTGAGCATGGGAACATACAGAACTAGCTAGCTGACAAAACTATGCACGAGGTGTGCTTTTTATACATATGTCATCATTGGGTCCTGATGCGATGAACCCATGAGTGCTGAGGAAGCTGCCAGAAGTCATTGCTGGATCACTCTCTGTTATCTTTGAAAGCTCCTGGAGAACAGGCGGGGTGCCCGAGGACTGGAGGAAAGCCAAAGTCACTCCAGTCTTCAAAAAGGGCAAGAAAGAGGACCCAGGAAACTACAGGCCAGTCAGCCTCACTTGGAAAGATGATGGAACAGCTCATTCTGGGCGTCATCTCAAAGCATATGGAGGAAAAGAAAGCTATCAGAAGTAGTCAACACGGATTCACCAAGGGGAAATCATGTCTGACTACCCTGATAGCCTTCTACGATGGCATGACTGGACGGATAGATGAGAGGAGGGTGGTGGATGTTGTCTACCTTGACTTCAGCAAGGCTTTTGACACAGTCTCCCACAGCATTCTCATAGGTAAGCTTAGGAAGTATGGGTTAGAAGAATGGACAGTGAGGTGGATTGAAAACTGGCTGAAAGACAAAGCTCAGAGGGTCATGATTAGGGACGCAGAATCTAGTTGGAGGTCCATAACAAGTAGTGTTCCCTGGGGGTCAGTACTAGGTCCAGTCCTCTTCAATATATTCATCAATGACCTGGATGAAGGGATGGAATGTACCCTCAACAAGTTTGCTGAGGATACAAAGCTGGGAGGGGTGGCTGACACATCAGAAGGCTGTGCCACCATACAGCGAGACCTGGACAGGCTGGAGAGTTGGGCAGAGAGGAACCTGATGAAATTCAACAAGGATGAGTATAGGGTGCTGCACCTGGGGAGAAATAACCCCCACCAGGGCAGGTTGGGGGCTGACCTGCTGGAGAGCAGCTCTGAGGAAAAAGATTTTCAGTGGTGCCCAGTGACAGGACAAGAGGTAACAGGAACAAACTTGTACATAGGAAGTTCCATCTCAACATGAGGAGGAAATTCTTTACTTTGAGGATGGCAGAACACTGGAAGAGGCTTCCCAGAGAGGTGGTAGAGTCTCCTTCTCTGGAGACATCCAAAACCCGCCTGGACAAGTTCCTGTGCAACCTGCTCTAAGTGGACCTGCTTTGGCAGGGGGGTTGGACTAGATGATCTCCAGAGGTCCCTTCCAACCCCTATCATTCTTTGATTCTGTGTTATTCACAGAATAGAGAGGTTGAGGCTACACATATGGTTGTAAAGAAATAGGTCAGCAACCATTCTCTATCCCTGAGAGCCAGTGGCAAGGAATGGCTAAAAACCTTGCATCCAAATATTTTTCCCAGACCATGATGACCTCATCCATGCATTCCCCATCATGCCTGGGATTTGTGCCAAGATGCTAGTTGATACAAGCAGAAAACATGCCAGGGAATAAATATTTTGACAATTAAATGGCAGACACAATTGTTTGCTAGGGTTTGCACCCACTCTATGGAGATAACGGTTTGCTAGTATATATGCAATGGAAGTGATTCAGTTAGTGCTACATAAATACCTTTCCATCTGCTCTAATGAGGATCTTGTTAATTAAAAAACCTGCAACTATTCTAACAGTACTCAAACTGGTATCACTGTTTTATCTTTCATTTTGGTGCAGTGGCAAGAGGAAGATGTGATGTGTATGGAGGCAAGTCATTCTCTGAGAGAGGACACTACGTAGGAGACCCCAGGAATCATTGTTAATAGCACTATAAGCAGAAGGCAAGCCCATATTGTAGATGTTTGAAATTGAATTTCCAGAATAATGGACATTTTTTTTTTTGACAAGCACTCCATGTGGAGGGTAGAGACATTTGTGTTTATTTGTATTGACGCCATTTGGGTAGAGTATAAAATCTGGGTGGCAGCAAGACTGCTGCTAGTGCAGATGAAAGACACTAGGGTAGGACTTTGCCTTCCAAATGTAAATGACTAACAGAGACCAGATAAATTGCATTCTTAAAGTATACCTCTTTCTCCTACAACTGGAAGAGGAAGCTTACAGTGTCTAGGTCACATAATCCATATATACACTGTAGATGGCTAAAGTTAGTTGACATGAGTCCTGGATGATGTATTGTACAGACATGCTTATACTGTTAGAGATTTATCTGTTTCAGTAGTATCTAACCAGACTATTTAAGTTTCTACATTACTTTATAGGCAACTGAAATAGGAAAAATGCAGGGTTGGGCATTTTCTTTCTCAGTTTAGGTAAACATTTTATGACTTAGCATTTCTTTTTTATTCAATAGATAAGCAACTTCCAGCCACTTTTCTGAATTTTAATTTGCTAAATTGCATTAACATTAATATTCGTCATCTATTTAATAAAAAAAACAAAACAGAATAACATTACAAAAAAAAA
>KZ505636.1:2501047-2537487 GCA_002844005.1 Limosa lapponica baueri
CTACTTTTCCTATGACCAGTTTCCCAAAACCCAACTAATTTAAAATTAACAAAGTTGCACTTTTTTTTTTTTTCCCCTCCTTTGATATCTCACAAAGTATCACAGAAAGAAGCACTGAAGAATGCCTTGGGTTTGGAAAAAGCACAATGCAGTAGACACTAATCCACCATACATACAATTTGCTGGAGAACTTTAAATCATTTATAATGATTATCAACTGTGCTAGTAACCCAAATTGAGCTTTCCTAGTTTAAATGTTCAGGAACTCTTAGGTAAAATCTCTGCTGACAATTTTTATTTCTTTCATTATGAAAATTTTGGTTCAGTTATACTTCTTGATCCTGACTGTGGCAGCATGACCTGGGTGCCAGAGATGACAAACAAGTCATTTGAGGAACATTACTAGCCCCGAAGAACCCATTAAAAAGGTTGACAAATACAATCCCTGTATCATAGCCAACGGTGAGCATGTCATAATAGCTTCTCTTAATACAGTTGATTCCCAGGTCATGATAAAGCTGATAGTAGTGCTGCTCAATGGACAGACAGAGCACAATAGCTGAAATCACTATTTCTACTCCACAGAACTAGGTCATATGCATCATTCATTATTGTTTTGCTAGATCAAGTGCTTCAATATTGCCTTTGTGCACAAGCAAAACAAAATATAGCAGACAAAATATAGTACCAGGAAGAAAAAAACAGACTTTCAGATTATTATAATAAATGCAGACATCTGTGGTGTAGATATCTATGAATTGTGGATCTGGATCCATTTACAATTAATTGAAAGTAGCATCTTTAAAGAACAATTAATCAGCTTACTGAATGGCACCATCTCTAGAATGAGGCCACCTAAACCAATTTAGATGGCTCGTGCTGTATTTCCCTTCACCTACAGTAAAAGAAGAGTAATTAGCTCAACTTCAGACATCAACATTGTAACCAACGGTTATTAAAGGAGATGAACCCAATCCATAATCAGTTCTGTAATAATAGTCCTTAACATTGTTTACCTAATCTAAAATGTAAGAAGTAAGTCTTGCCTATGTTTTGTCTTCTATTTCCCCAACTAAAACTTTTTATTCACACATTATGCTTTTCTGCACACAATGCAGGTTTTAAATTGTTTAAAGATGAAGTCAAAGAAACTCCTTTAGCTATACACACAGCAGAACAGATTAGAAATCTTCCTCTCACAATGATTCTATCTATGAGAATAACTACTACAGATACTGCAGATAGGGTTTAATCTGCATTAAACTGAAAGTGGTTGTATAATTAGATATACAGTCTCAGTCTTCATCAGATATGCCTGTCAGAAGTTATTTTTATTATTTTGCCATGTATCAAAATTCATTTTAAACTTTATAATTTATGATGGAAGGGTGAAGGCTGGACATATAGAAATAAAAATATATTTAATGGATTTTTAAACACCACAAGGCATGTGCAGAAATATAACATAAGTAGGGACTTCAGAAGCCAAAATAAATAGAATTCCTTTGGAAAATTGCCTTTTAATACAGCTTGAACAAAGCTTTCAGTTTCAGTCTATGAGCACTGAATTTTTAACTTGTACATAAATAAGAAATGATGCATTCAGTACGAAAAAATAATAAAGTAACAAAATAATGAAAAAATAATAAAACTAATAATGATAACATTAATGGAAAGGTACAAAATGTAATACTGCAGTATTCTCCCATTTCATTTTATTTTCTAAAAAAAATGAAGCTGAAGTCAGGAAAAAGTAAGAAACATGACCTAGGTTGTTTTTAGTCTCATTTCCTGTAGAGAGCTGAATTGCATGCAAGAAAAAAATAAAGTTTCCAGTTTAAGTATACATTTATTATTATTATTACTAACATGCATTATACTTCCTGTACTGTTGGTGTGGTTTCTGTGCAGCAGAATTTATACACAGTGCAAGTGACAGGATAATTAGGCTATAATCATGCCTTCAATTCACCCATACAATTCACTTAACGTAGCTGGGAGCTGTACAAATGAACCAAGGGGAAGAAGATACTTTGACTCCTGTGGCCCTCTGGAGCACTGTGAAGCTGCCAGTTTGCATTTGGGGATATTTCCTTTCTTTTCGTATTCTGTGAAAGGACTGATAACTTGAGGTATAAAAGCCAAGTTTTGTTTCCATGATACTGGCTGCTGAATATTCTGGCATACTTTTTCTATCCAAATAAAAGGTATCATTTGGTCATCCTAACTTGTGATCAGTTATTCCAAATTAAAGGGTAGATTTTACCCTTGCCCTCAGCTGCACTTTGTGGGCATCTATGCCAGAACCGACAGGCAGAATTTGATCTGTGTCCAGACATAGCAAGGAAGAAATATCTTGTAAGCCAGAAGCAGGGCAAACAGAAAATAGAATACATGCAGCGTGTCAGTTTATTTACTCTTCATTTTGTCTTCATTTTTTTTTTATCAGCTTTATCTGGCATATTTTTCTACTACAATATCAAATACCACTCCCCTAGCTTGCTTAAGGTTCATTGTACTAATACTTTCCTACCAAAGTGTCCATCATTGTCACCGACTAATATAAGTAGAATTCCTCCCTAGTCACCTCTATAAAGAGGCTATTCCAGCCATACATAGCTTAAATAAACCACTTATCCTGAAAAGGAGATTGCTTTGCACACAGACTATATTTACATTTCTACCTTGCTACTGTGTTAGAAAGCTTTATTTGATGCATCTCAATTACTACCCCAAGTTCTCCACACAATCTAAACCACACTGTGCTAGTGGAAAGTATGGGAAGGGCATACCAGCTCAAAGCCTGCTTCTCACAGAAATAAGAGGTTGGGCAAAGGCAATATGCTTATGAACTAACTGGTAAGAGGTGTGAGTATTGTCATTAACTTTGCATGTCAGTACTGGTATCTTCATCTTTGTAGGTATGTCTAAATACAGACTGGAGATAGAATGATAAAGGTAATTAAAAAGAAAAGTTGGAAGCTAAGACGAGGAAGACTTTTAAAGACTACTCCTAGCTCACTGTCCTATGTCTTTTACAAGTCTGCTTTTATTGGAGTTTGTCGGCTTGAGCAAATGCTCCCAGATATCACGGCTGCTCTGCCATCCACAAAAGCAGGTTATAGAAAATAAAAATACAAGGTTCCAGTTTGCCCTGGAGCCAAAGGCCTGGGACTCTTGGCACTGAAAAAACGAAAGGGCCTGCACAGTTCCTCCTTCACAATTTAAAAAGTGTCTTATCAGTTTTGCTGCTGTTATTACATTGTAGGCAGCAGAAATGCTGACAAAAAGCATTTTTAATTCAAAGCTTCTGTTCAACAGTTCACAGCAGAGAAGTGACCTAGAATCCTCTAGATTTTCTATGGCAGCCAAGCTGGTAGTTACAGACCCTGTAGAGATTATTTTAAAAATATTACTGTTTCTGAAATAAAATGCTACAGTGTCCTGTGTTCCACCTGGTCTATACAGACTTGCATAGAAGTGGAGTGTCTGTGTAGACATGGATACCTTTTTCTCTAATCCTGTCAATTTTTTAGCCTCAATAGTGAATTTCTCATGAAGGCTTTAATGACTATTTATTTTTCTCATTTTTAACTTTTCATCTGTCAGTATAGCCAAATGCTACTTGTTCACTTTTGCTTTTCCTATTTATTCACTAAATTCCAGGAGAAGGATATTAAACTAAAATAGATCTACTTTAAAGTGAACATGGGAAGAGTTAATAGAATTCAATGGGAATTTAATGAATGTAGTAAACATTTCTTTTTGGGACAAAAGGTACTTTTGTAAAGTTTACTTTCATTAGCTGATAAGAAAATAGCTTCAACATTCTCAAGACTTAATTAAATACCTACAAAGACAATAAAAGACCAAATTTTATCACCACATTGAAATTCTCTAGATAAAAATGATTGCTTTATTTAAAATTAAACATATCTGAATAAGGGTCTATTAATTAATACATTAGAATGTTAAGCCGGTTATTAGAAATATTGAAATACTGCAGTTATAGCAGAATTAAAATGCAACACTTTCTTGATATACTTAAATAACTCAATATGCTATAGTAGCATTTAGGAGCTTTTTTCCCAGTTGGCTGATTCAAGACACCACACCCACGTTATGTTAGAGACAAGGTAGGGAAGAAAGTTACAGTGCATCAAGTAAGAATCCTGGTAGTTGTTACAACAAATGCAACAGTTTAGTGATCTCAGGAAAAATTAAATACTGAACAGTGAAAAGTACTGATCTAGTCCTTGTAAAGCTGCTGTTGAATTGCAGTCTCCACTAACACACAGGTCTATGAGCATGTGGACTGGACTGTGGAAGAAGACATCAATGACTAAGGTTGTACTGGTTTAACATTGTTTCCAAAATGCAACAAATATCTTATAAGGGCTAATTGCACTGTGCCTTTTCTTTTTCTCTTTTACTTTGCAATAAAATTATGTGAAGATTCTTTATTTGAAAGGGTCATTCAAGAAAACACAAACAAAGAACAGTTAGTATTGCCTAAAAGTTCTTCCTCAGCAAGGTGCTGGTAGAGTTCTGGGGATCAGAATGGCCTGCAAGTTAGCTGCTCGTTGATAGAACAGGAGTAAGCTTTAATGGTAATCACTTCCAGGGCTCCCTCTTGTCAAAAATCATACCAGTAATGCTGTAGGGGAAATGAGATGTAGTGTAGTACCCGTATCTTTTTTTTTATAAGACCTGGGACTCCATACAAACTCTGACTCCTGTCTTTGCTCCTGCTACAAGAAGCCAGGGTATTTCTTTGGATGAAGCCAGGTGGTTTCTTTGGATGAAGGAAAAATACATTAACATAAATACATACTAGTATGAAAGTTGTATTTCAGTAGAGTGAATCATACAGGAAAAAACTATAATCAATAGATCATAAGAGTATGCAACAGAATGAAATTATAAATAAAATATTTAATTATATTACTTTGTCTTCATCTCTCTCTTACTATGACTTATCATGCTGTACTTTCTATTTCTGTTTTCTTTTGTTGATCTGATCCCCAGTAGGTCTGGATTGTTAAATATTGCTGTTTTAAGGAATTAAATGTACATTGGACAAAAAAGAGGGTATTTTACAATGTAATCAATCTTTTTTGTACTGCTTTATTTTTTTGTGTGTGTGTAACAGAGTAATTTATGTTTTTACTAATATGGTCTAAATATTTGAAATATAGAAAGGATTTAATTCTTCAGTTGTTCTTTCACTCACATCCCATGAAATAATGCTTTTCTGTCACAGACAGAATTTGCATATTTTTAAAATGCTTAGAGTTCATTACAACAAAATCAGAGGAACAGACTCAAAAACCATGTTGTGGCAAAAAAAATACTATGGTTAGAACCAAATTTGTGATTGAGAAAATAATTTTCTGTATTTTTAAGTAAAGTTGAAAAAAAAGATAGGAAGAATAGTACCTAACTGGGTGGTACAAATTTGCTGAGAAAGGAAGTGAACTTTAGAACTTCTTTGAATAATCACCTGGAATAGAAGAGATTGAAATCCCTGATGGAATAAATACCTAATTGTCCATGCAAGTGGAACAGATGCACCAATCTAGATTGAGAGATACCCACTACAGAGTATCTGGTAGCAAGTTAATTAACAGGTTCATATAGTCTAGACGTTGAGTAAGTGCCCAGTTTGAATTTAGCTAGATTTGCAAGCAGGGTGGCAATTTAAATTTAGGTCTTTTCTTTAAGAAGGAGTTTTCTAATCAATACACAGATTTTCCAGCCTGCTGACAGGTATCTTTTGCAGATTGCAAAGCCATTCAGCTACTGCATCTGGTTCTTCTATATAAGAAATTATTTTTACATTGACATACATTACTGTAATATTGAGCCTCATTCAGAAAATGAGTTACTCATCTAAGATTTAATTTTCCCTTCTCTATTTTAAAATTTAAAAAAATCAACTGAATAGTTCTTTTTTTCTACAAACAGTTAGCTTCTTTCATTCCTATTATCTTTTCAGCACTCTTTCAAGTTCACAATAATCCAATTATCTTTCCTGAACTGCTCAGTTTTTCATGAAGTCTCAGTTCAATGACAAGTCTCTCACTAGTTGAGGCTCTTTGATAAGACCAGATATTGTTTCCTTTTGTCATCTTTCAATCTTTCTGACAACCTCTTTACTTTCATGGTTCCGATTGTGAAGTCATGCTCTTACAAATTAGATCTCTCTAATAATATAATAGATTTTCTAGTGACAGTACTATGAGTTTCAGAGACTTTCTCACTTGAAATATATCAGTGACAACATTAGTTTGGCTCCAGGTAAATCACAGAATGGTTGATCATTACTAAATGAAAAAAAAAAAAGAAAGAAAAAAAAGAAAGAAAAAGTTAAGATTAAAACCCAAATTCAATCTTCAAACTGAGGGTTACTTTATACTATACACTAGAATTGGTGGGGGTTTTCCTTCTTTTTAACAATTCTGTTTACCAGACAACAGTTTGCAGATGAATGAATTCTACTAATAAGCTCTCAAGGATTTGTTTGCGTAAGTAGATGAACACTTACTGGAAAAATTAAAAGAATGTGCCATCTATTTAAGCAGCTAACACGCCACAGGGTAAAGATAATAGTGTTTAAACAGAATAAGGCACAAGTCTTTTATTGATAGTAATAACTACTTAACCACGTTTATGTTTTTCAGAGCTGGTAGTTGGCCAGAAAAATTAGCAGACAATATGCAAGCAGTTCTCTGTATTGAGTTTACGCAGCTTTAATTAATGAAATTTAATTAATTTAATTGCTAATGCTTCTCCAGGAGGAAGCAACATTCAAGAAAGTATTCTGTAGTGGCAATATAATTTAAGCATTTAATCTAGGTTTATAAACTTGAAGTAGAAATATACTCTCTTAGCCCTTTGTCTTGTGTATTGTCTGTAACACCTTCAACTTGCAAACCTTTCAGGAGCAGGAAATGTGATTTATACATCTTTGAAAAATGACATGTAATTCGATTACAATTTTAAAATATCTGAAATATAATTCACTTAATTTAATTTCACCAGATGACAAAATGGTACAATTACATTTTTAAAAATAAAATAAAAGTCACTATTAGTATCAATATGATGAGTTTTGCTTGCACTCAGCCTCTATTGCATCAAATTTAGAAGATGCCTTAATAACCAGAAATTTACCATAGAGCAATAATAATATTCTAATTGACTGAAATGCTACACAGTATCTATACATTTCTATGCTTAAGATTGTCCCATGCAATGAAGAAGCAGATTAAACAGTTGCATAAACTTTTAAGTCTCAGAGCTAAACATGTGCCTATAAGGGGCTTTTTTGATTGGTTTTTCTGAGGACCACTCTGACAGCGAAGACATGCACTGAACTCTTTTGACAAGTTTTCTACTGAAACGAAAACATAATCATGGTGTCCACAGTCAGGTTCCTATTTTAATTCTCAAAGTTAAGAGACAATGTTTTGCACAAAATCAATGGAAAAAATTGCTCTTTTTCACAGGGCAATTTAGAGTCCAACTTAAATGTTCTGAGCTAAACTAAATGCCTTAATCTAGTGGTGCAAACATGCCTTCATGATGCTTTACAAGGTATTTTGAAGGTAGAGGTCACCTGGTTATAAATGCTAAAATTACAGTACTGTACAACTTGACATGAAGGCATGTCTGAACCTCTCAGTTCAGAAGTATAAAGAATGAAAGATGTAGTAAAGATTAAAAGAGCATGTCCTCTTACTTATAGATTTCATGAACAAGATACCTAGCGAAACTGCAGGATCTCCACACTGTTGCAGCTATCACAGTTCCAACCAGGACACAACATACAGGGCCCAGGAATCCTATTTCAGCTCAGTCCGGGACCGTCAGTTCCCTGCCACAGCAACACAGTAAGAATGCCGGTCTCCAGCCATTCTCCAGATGTCTACTGGACAGACCCCTTTTCCCTGTGCTGTAGGGACAAGCTTAGCTTAGCTTAGCTCCTGCAAGGACTCTCAGCCCTGTGTTGGTATCCTGTCTCCAGCCTGGCCTGTGCCACATTTCCTTTTGCTCCCTGGATGCACCCTTGCCCTGGCCCATTGTTTGCCTTGTTGCCATGGGTATTAATGGACCCTGACACAGCCCCAGGCTCTGTCCCCAATATTCAGCCCCTGAGGACTGTGCCCCATTGTGGAGTGCACCTCAGTTTCTTGTTCCTTGTCTTCCAGCCCTTGCTGCCCTCTGAAAACAAAATTATATTTAATTGCATGTACTTCAAGCCAGCTTCAAAATCTGTCTGTATTTACAAGGAAATAAATCCTTCAGCAATGCACATTCAATTTTCATATTAAATTAGGAAATAAAAATAATTACTTTTATTTACTTCCTATGGATTACTTAGGTTAGAATCATAAAACAATTCAGGTTGAAGGGAATTCAGGAGGGCTGTAATCCAACCTCCTGATCAACGCAAAGTCAACTAGGAGAACAGACCTCAGAAGGGAGAATCCACAACCACTCTGGGCAATCCCTTCATTTTGGTTAGAATGTCTATCTTGCTGTTCACCTCAATGGAGACCCTTGTCTCTAAGCTCCTTATACGTATTTGAAGAATGCTCTGACACCTCCCTGCCCCTAGCCATTTCTTCTCCAGGCTCAAGAAGCCCATCTTCCTAAGCCTCTCCTTGTAGGGCAAGTGCTCCATGGTGGCCCTTCCCTGAATTTGCTGCAATTTATCAGCACCTTTCTTATACTGAGGATCTAATATTGGATGCTGTATTCCAAATTTAAGAGCTGAGGAAAGGGAAATAATTGCTTCCCTCAATTTACTGACTATACCTCTGTTGATGCAGCCCAGTATGCTATTAGCTACCATTTCTTCCAGGGTGCACTGTTGACTCATGTAACAGGTAGTTGAAACTCTTACCTTTATTCTATTACAAGAACAGATTTTTCTGTTCCATTAAAGATTGGTGTTTTCCCAAAATAACACACTAACAGAAAACACAATTTTAGGCCCAAAGGAATAACATGAAATGAATAAGAGTTCCCAATGCATTAATTTTCCTTTAAAAGACAGCATAGCATATCTGTAAGAGTTTAAAGAAAGAAAAACATTCAAAAGAGTCTGACTGGAATGATAGAAAAGTTATTGGTTTATATTTCCCTGAAGATAACCTTCTCTGTGATGTGAAAATCAACACTAGATGTATCTTACAATATTTAATGAAAAGACAAGAAGGTTCTGTAGCTTAGGCCTTGAAATGAAGTCATTGATTTGCTTCAAAACTCTAATGGTATTGTCCTTTAACAAACATACTGTTTGAACATCTGGATTTAGCAGCAAAGAATACCAAACAAACAGATTGAATTGTTGCTGCAGAATAAAAACCAAGTGACTTTGAGTAGATGTCCAGTCTGTTGCATCAAATTAATTACTTTAGATTGCTCCTAAATATAAGAGTTCTCCTGCATTGAATATCCTTGTTTCTAGAAAAAGAAGGAATGAAACCCATTCCTTCTGTATTATTTAATTTGGAAGTAAAATGAATTGATAATCAGACTTAGAATTCTGGGTAATTTTTTTGGAAAATGCAAAGTAATGTTTATGTTCTCCTCTGCTACACTTGCACAAATTAAAACTGAAAGGTGAAACACATGTTAATCTTATATTTTTATTCTTAAAATGGTGAGAGTGCAATTAGCAATATTCATTACCAAAAAAAAAAAAAAAGGTAAACTGGAAAGTCAGTTTGGCTTTGCACTTTGCATTTTACATAGTGGGAAGAGTAAGTAAACTCATCTGTTGTTGAGTCAACAGGGTGTCCTGGCAGCCAAAAGGGCCATGTCCTGGGGTACATCAAGCACAGGACTTCTAGCCCGTTGAGGCAGGTTGCTGTTCCACTCTACACTGCACTGGTGTGGCCCTGTCTTGAGTACTGTCTACAGTTCTGGGCACCTCAATAGAAGAAGGCCATGAAACTATTAGAGTGAGTCCAGAGGACAATGAAATATGAAATAGAAAATGAAATAGAAATTAAAATGAAAATAAAAAAAATCTCCCTGAAAAGGAAACCAATCCCAGAAAACAGGGCTGTATCCTTTTTCTTTCAGTTGCATTTATGCCACAGGTATTACCGGACGTGAAGACTGATGCGTATCATGATCATGATTGTAAATTCAGGACATGCTATCTATCAAATAAATGAACTTGAATGGACTTCTAAAATATAGAGACAGAAGAAGTGAAAAGAACTCCATCCCTTAGAAGGGAGCAGTGAAAGTATAGTCTGAAATACCTCACTTGGGAAAGCCGAACTTAGAACCGAAGAAGTTCTAAGGGAGAGCTTGGAAAAAGGAGACCAATGTCAGGGGGAACTGAAGCAGCACAGGCAAAAAATAAGTCCTATGTGTATGCTAAGTTTGCAACTTATTATATCAAGTTCCTCTTTTGTAAATATTTCCAATCTGTAGTACATATTTAATCTTTGGGATGGTTTTTTTCTTATTTAATTTATCATTTCAAGTCTGTATAGCGATCAAACTGGATTCAAATGAATATAACAGTCACATTGTTATACTTTAATGAAAGACCGAAATTCAAACGTGACAAGCTTGTTCCTTGGAGCATTTGCAACCCAAAACAATCAAGAATCCAAGATACTGTGATGCGTTTTCTTCTAAGAGTCAGTTTTGTGTACTCAGTAGGTCTGTTAGCAGGTGCTACGCAATAGGAAATGCAGACAAGTAGTGGCAAAATTTACAACAGTAACACTGTTATAATCTCCTATTGTCATTCTGCATTACACGTCGCATCAAGATGCAGTTTGATAAATATTTTAAATTAAGGTAAATGGATGATTGTCAAAGGAGCAATGCTTTTTCATGCCACCAACTGTATGTATCTTATTCATGCTGTTAGCGTTTGTAAGCCATGCAGCAGGCTGGACCAGAAAAAACAATGAGAGAATAATACAGAGGCAACAAAATGTTATGTTTTCATCCATACCAATTCCCTAATCTGGCTCCCTACATAGCCTTGTGAGTGCTACAGTGAGCACTTCACAGGGAAAGGAGAAAGAAATATGAAGCTGGGGACCAGATTAAGTCCATAGCACCTCAAAAGCAATAGTGATATTTAATACTAAAATTCAAGTAATACTCTCTCCACTACTTTTTTCAATTTCTTTGCCGGCTCTTTAGCTCTGGTTTAATCTTACCAATTTGATGGTTACCCCTCTGAAAACTTCTCAAATACTCTACCTATTTTTCTTGGTCCATTGATCAAAATTGAAATGTGTTGCCTACCAAAACCAATGTGAGGAACTCCTGTGCTATAAGAGTCTTTGTACAATTTTGCAGTCATAACCAAATCTGTTTTATCAATGCTTAGCTTCTGACGCCTTTTCTATTATCATCTTCTAAGAATTTCTTATTTTGCTTAATTTTGTCCAATTAATTCCTTTGTTTTGAGCAACTTTTCCTAGGCTTAAAAGTTATTCTATGAATAGTAAATAAATAAATATCTATCTAATTGATAAAGAAAGCTTTAAAAAAAGACCCTTTCAAGCAACTGCAGAGCCTTGGAAAAGGTTGAGGTATAAGGAGTCTATTACACATATATATATATAAAAGGAGTTTATTACACATCAGCAATGTGTGGAGTTGGAATGTATTTTAGGTGTGACAGTAACAGAATTGTGGATGGAAGTAGAAAATTTTTCCACATGAAGATGCTTCATGCCCAGAATAACACATTCTTCTTGCTTGCAATAAGAGCTCTTGTGACAAGTACAGGATTGAGCAACACTACACTGTAATTGAGGATGACACAGCATGCTGTTATTTTGCAACACACCTCATCTATAAGCATCTTATTCTTGTTATTTGTCTACTTACTAATAACTGGTAAACTAGAGAGACAGGGTGCTGAAAGGAACAAGCATATAGCACAGGCTTTGATTTCTATATAACACCAATCCAGACCTGGACAGAAATGCTCATGTTGAGAAGCCATAGTTAAGTAGCATTTTCTTAGCCTGTGGTTTCAAATAATTTCACAGATGATGCACATGTTCATCACAAAATCAGCTCTACATCTGCCACTAAGTGCATCAGTGTTGATTATCTCTGTAGAGAGACTTGGAATTGAATGCTACAAGTGGCAATGTTATCTGGTCCTAAAAGAACAAAGAACACTTATTCCTTAGAGGTATACTGACAGAACAGTAAGGGAAAAACAACATAAATGCTAAATTCAATTAAAAAAAATAATAAATCTTTGTGATCCTAATGCCTTAATTTCGTCTTTAATCATAGAATAAGTAAGTAAGGAGGACTCCTAATCTTCTATTTTTTATATGGAAGCAGTAGGATTTCTTTCTGATATGAGGTCTGTTCACTTTCTCTATACTCACTTCAGATGTTATACTCATAGCAGGGAAGCTACAGAATGTAAGATGAAAACCAAAACCAAGGAAGATACAAGAAATCTGCACCAAAACTCAAGCTGATATTTTAATGAACTTCTTAGTGATTTCATTGTCATTATTTTTAGAAAATTCTTCATAAAAATGCCTTAATTATAATGAACTGATATTTTAAAAGTATGTAAACTTCTAAGTTTTTAGATCAAAAATTCATCAAGAATTCATTATGATTTTTCCTTAGGATAAACCTCCTTGTTTAAAAGAAATAGGTTAGCTTTGGAGTTTTAAAGCATTTCTAATGTAAAGCTGCATTTAAAAAAAAAAAGAAGTTTTAAAATTGTGTCAATATTTTGGGACAACTTTTCCCAATTACATCTATAGTGTGGATCTTAGATAAGCAGCTTAGCTAATTAATTCTTAACTGTAACATGCAACTTATGGTCCATGGGATTTTAGTGGCCTGCTGCCAATGATCTAACAAAGGAAAGGCTTTTTTTCTTCCCTTACGTTGTTCAGGCAGGGATTCATCAACAGAAGAGTAAAATTACCAAAGGAGAATGGTTTCTCCCGCCAGAGAACTAATATTTACAGATAGAATTTTTTATATTTTATATTTATAGATACAATTGCTTTCAATTATTTTAACTTTTTTCTTTTTCCCCCCAAATTGTAAGGCATTTGACTGTCCATCTAGTTTATGGCATTATTATCCACCCGTTCTCAAAGCTGACTAAATTTACACTGAGGTTTGCTTGAATGACCTCTTTGGCTAATGAACAACTGTTTGCTAGGAGTTGATCAAAAAAGCAAATATCTTCCAAAATAAACTTGTAATAAATTTTAGTTGATTTTAAAAGGCAGGGGATTATGGTGCTGAGTAAGAAATTACTTCTCTCTTCCTATTAAAATAAATTTTTCATTATAATCAAGACTAAATGGTTATATGTCATTGTACTAGATAATGTCAGTGACTGACATAATGGGATGCTAAATTTACAAACCTAAAAAAAAGTTTACCTATTACCGAACATTTTGAGTGTAACATAGTTTGAGCCTAGTGGGAACTCCTGAACGCTCAACAGTATGAATATTTTATTATGGATCTAAGTATCTAAATGTGAACTATAAATTTAACTCGTGAAAAACGTCTTAGCTAACTTTGAAAACCTGGTAAAATGACAAAGTGAGTCTGTTCTTAGGTTATAATTCTGTATTACTGAGATGCGTGTTCTCATCATGAATAAATGTCTCCACCTGTAGTTTCCTATTCACCTTTGAGGTGTTTTTAAGACATGCTGAACATACTGAACCTGTTCTTGCATATCTGTGAATTTTGGTATTATTGATACAGAAGTTCTATCAAAGCAAACACAAATTAAAGCCAAAATTTTATCAAATAACAAATGCAGGTTGAAGGATTCAGCCATGTAGTTCTAGAGGTGTAAGTGTCGCCCAGCAGTAGTTTCATTTTTACAACCTTTATGGATATTTCAAAATCTGGTATTGTGTATTACTACTTCGAAATGTCATTGAGTTGTAACTTAGAAAAAGCATGAAGGAAGAACATGCTTATGAACATGGAACTGCATTTATTTGATACTTTAATGAGCAGTGTATTAGTTCCTACAGAATACTGTTTCAACTATACTGGATTAGAGTTATCACTGCTTGTCTAGACAAGGATCAAAATGTGAATCTTAAATTAGATTGCCCTAGGATTTGTTTTTGTCAGGATATTGTATTTATCTTAATAATATGACAGTCCAGTAGCTGAAGAATGTAAGTTCAGAAAGAAAAACTTAGAATCTCTTGAGAAATTTCTTTCAAGACTTGCATTGTATATTAAATATTTTTAATGAAAAATGACGTTGAAAATATGAGGAAAAAAAACTAAAGTAAGGCTGACATATAATTAAGATCTCAAATTAATCACTGTCTTAATTAAACTTCAATACGAGGCATGTATCAAAATGATAAATTACAGTAGCATAGGTTGACAAATATGGCTTATTTAACAACATTATTCTGAAAGAAATAAATTAAACAGAACATTGAAATAGTAAGTAGATTTTTTCCAGACTAAGGGAGAGCCATTCTTTTCTTCCGATAATTAAATATTTCTTAAGGCAGATGAAATGATAGGTTACTCATTCATTTTTAACTTTCCAATAATGAATTTTTTGCAGATGTTAAAACAAATGAATATATTTCCATTCATTTTGCCTGGAACAAAATTATGCATGGTTCTGTGGCTCTCTAATCAATCAACTTATTTATTTACTTATTAAGATTTATCAAAGAAAATTTAGCATCCAACAGACTAAAGTCCAACTGGTAGTTGTGGGAGAATAAAACACTAGGTCTCTGATCAAGCACATGTGCATGAGCTTTTTTTCTACAAATGATATGCTATTTTGCAAATTAAATAACAAAGGAGAGAAGTCTATATAGATGAATTTATCACACATATTCTCTTTAAAATAGGCTGGCAAATTCTTGGCAGCAGGAACAATGTCTAACTACTTTTTTTCACGTACTGTACTTTTTTAACTGTACTTTATTAACATATTGTTAATATGTTAATATGTACCAGTGATTAGACACTTCTTCTTGCATGGCACAGTCCCCTGCCTTCAAGCCAGACCCATAGTCTTGGACAGTGTGCTTCTTGCCTGGAGCCCAGACCCATAATTTCACAGAGCAATTGCTGTTTGTTCAGCTTCACAACTGCTACTTCATGCAGTTCACCCATGAGAGGGGTAATAAAGTGGCCAATGGGAAAGCTCAAGCAGATCAAGTTGGTATGGGATTCTGAGGGGAAGAGTGATGGGGATCTGATCCCTGATGGTGTTGGCAGCCCTCTCAATCCTTCTGGTTAGGAGAAAAGCTCTGGCTTATGAGCAAGCGCATCCAGCAGACCAATGTCTAGCTGCAGAGTTGTTTTCAAGGGTTTGACCTTCTTAATCACAGTGCCTTATCTGAAGATGAAGTAGGACTGCTGGGAAGAAACAAAACCACCTGATCAAGGAAAAGAAGGACATAATCGGAAGTGAACTTGCTTACCTCAAAACGAGGGCCTTGAAAAATAATCTTATCAGGGGATGGGGACCTAACTGCAGAGTAGAAGAGAAGAAAATTGAGCCCAGGATTAGACAGAAGGCTGGGAGTTAAGTAGCAAAATTGGGATGTTAGACTTTAAGACGTTACACTGTTTCTGTCTCAGTGAGTTGCAGCCAAGACCTCCACCCACTCCGGTAGCAGGCACTGAGTCCCCACTCGCTCCAGTAGCTGATACCACAGTCCAGGGGCACCTACACCCCCAGTCTGACTCTCGTAGCTGGGACTCAGCCCTTGAAGCCCTCACATACACACAGGATAGAGAGTGATACTGCACCCAAAGTTAAAAAAGGATTTAATAAGAAGATAGGACAAATTATGGTGATCAGGTGCAGGGCTCAGCCAGATGAGAGCGCTGACCAGATCTGTTTTCCACATGGACATCACAACACTCAAAATACGATGAAAATGCAGAAGAATAGCACAAAATAATTTGTGATTGGGAACAGAATACTTTATGTCAAGACTTTAAAAGCCCATATTAAAGAGAAAGAATACTCTGAAGTGTGTAATTTTATTGCAGTTCTTAAAAACCTAGCATAAGAACTAACAGATGTTAATTCTAAGGGCTCTGTAAATTAGAAGATAACAGCAGAACAAGAGCCAGTGTCTGGAAGTTTAAAAATCAGAATTGAAAAGTCTGACTTCTAAGTGACGCAGAGTGATCAGTGGAATCAAAGAAAGCGATAGTTTTCTTAAATCTTGATGTCTTCAAGTGCTGAATTTGTTTCCAGAAGTTATTCTTTAGTGAAATCCAAATTAGAGATTGCAGTTTCAATAAAATGGTGTGAAATGCAATAAAAATTAACCAAATTAAGTCCACAGGCCTATTTTCCTTTACTCTCTCTGGATTGCTATACAGGAATGGTGGGAACAATACGACATACAGGTAACATATTTAAAACATATTTTAATATTTGCACCAAGGCGGTCTGGTATTAATTTCATTAAGAGTGATTCCTGTTTGTGCTACAGCATTACAAGTACTTCTGGCATTAGGATTAGCATGATACTCCTGAAGCAATGATGTATTGTGACACACAGGCTACACTGGATCAACTGGAAGAAAAAAGTATTTTCCCAGCCAATACTTATTTCATTTAGCGACAATGTTAAGTATTATCTAACAGAGGGTGTTTTGGAAATGTTACTTATGTTTTTAAAAAACATTGGCTAGGAAGATGTCATGTGGTTATACATCTCTGTATCATATACATGGGAAATAATATTGATTTATAGTTTTGTCAGGTAAAATATCTGAGGTATTTTGAAACTTTTACTAGGGTAGGCTTCTTGTTTTGCTTTTTCTTCTCTGTATTGATGCTGAAGTATGAAAAATATGATCAAAAGCAGAATAATATTTTGTTATTGTTAATCACAGCATAAAATCTGTGCAAATTTACTTTTCTTAGTGCAGTTGCAGACAAAACACATCAATATAAAAAATCACTTTGCAACCTGACGTAGAACCATATTTTATAGCTTAGATATTTGTTAATTCCTTCTCTAAACTTTGCTTATTCTTTGATAACTCCCCTTAATTTACTAAATTAATTTTAAAATATTGCAAATCAGAATTTTCCCTTTGTCTTCCTTATACCAAGGGAGTTCAGAACTACCTACCATGTTAATGACTATTTTGAAGAGTGGTAAAATGAAGTTAAACCCTGATAAGCATCTTTCTTTATTTCCCTGAATATACAGCCATTTTATTTCTGCATCACACACTGTAGATAGTAGATACAAGTCTATGAACAGGCATCGTTGGGATGTTTGCCATGCACAATTAGTATTCCAAGACCAGAAGGATATGCTAGCTAATTTGATGTGACTTCCTAGGCAATGTGACAGATACTCATACATTCAGCCAAAAGAAACTCCAGCACCTTTTTCTTTTCTTGTTATCCAACAGGTTGAATGGAAGTGAAAATTTAGAACTTACATTGCCTTCTTATGTTTGGTATGTTTCCTTGATAGATTTAGTAAGTTTCATTTTCAAAACAGGACTCTCCATGATGAATACATCTGGTAATTTAAGCATTCTCTACTTTAATTATTCTTTTTTTGGGTTTTTTTGTGGATTTTTATTTCACAATCACGAGGAAAACGCAATTTAATTCTATTTTTATTAAGGCTTGCTGAAGCAATCTTGTGACAGAGAGCAGCCATACCCAAAATAGCTATGACAAAATCTGAACAACAACAACAAAAAAACCTGTAGTATCTGTCAGGTAGTTAGTCTGGTGACAACTTTACAGGTCAAGTCTGTGGCTTTTACAACTGCAACCCGGCAAACACTTTTTGAGTGGACCTTTTATAGAGACCACTCCAACATTAATCAATAATTCATTCGTACTCCTTTAAATTTTTATATGAAATCAGTAGCAATATTATTAGCTTAATATAACTAGTACTTCATGAACTTTATCTGAGGTTTAGATTATGTGTAGCCATATTTCTAAATTCTAATAGGCAGCAGAGCTAAAAATAGATTATCCTATTTGTTCACGTTCTTTAGCTCTATACCAACTGCCAAAATTATTTTTAGCATCCACATCCTGGCACATTTAAGTCCTCCTAGTATTTCTGATCTACATGCTTCAATAATCCTGTACATCAGCTACCAATTTTTCTTAATATTGCTGAAAGAAACGCATGATAGGTCCCTAGAAGTCACTAGATGGAAATCCTATTCCATTAATAAACACCATCTGCTCCCTTCTTTCCTGCCCCCCCATTATCTGTGAAGATGAGATCAGTCTTGAAATTTCTAACATTGCTCTCAAACTCATCTCAAAAGCAGTTCAGCAGAATGGCTGAATTCCTATAGCACCACTCTGGTACAAACATGAAGACTATTTCATTATTTATACAGTGTCTAATAATTCAGTTTTATAATTCAGCTTTAAAAAGATGTGTAGCAGTTCAAAACAGATAAAATTATATTTCATAACACTTAAAATTCATCTGCAGGACATTCAGAGTTTTCACTATAAGTATAATCTATATATTAGATTCTTTCCCATGATCAATAGAATGGCACAAAAATGTCTGTCATATTTGCCTTGGATAAAGATTGCCATAAATTCTAGCAGTAAATTTGTTAATGAAGTCAATGATTTTAACAATGTCTGCTACCTGTTTAATAGCTTTAAAATAACCCAATAAGAACAAAAGGAAGCACTGTTCAAAGCAGGACTAGGTTCACTGGAACCCCTTGCTCTACGGGCTAAGCCTCCATGTTGTTTTCTTTCTTACCAGCTGTATTTCCCCTCCCATGCTCTCAGTGAATAAAACTATCTCAAGACAACAGGAAATGAAAAAGTGCATTAAGTTCTTCTATTCTGAAACCAAAATGATTTTATCAGAAATAAAGTTAGAAAGACAAAGCTACACTGTGACTTGGCCTAAATGATCAAATAAAGGATAAGTATAGCATTTCTCCTGCATACATTAATACCTATACATGTTACACAGACCCTGAAAGCTACTAAAAAAAGAAAAAAGGTGGCAGAAATCTCTCCAGAAAAAAACAGTCATGGAATCATCAAACTGGTAACTCCCACATTTCTCACTCTATTCAGCAAAGCTGTGTTGCTAGACAGTGATGAAATGATAAATTGCTGCTGGTAATTATTGTAGCTCAAGCTTTTTTTTCTTAAAATCCCTCCTTAATTTTAAAGGCATCTCACCATTTGCTGTTTTCACTGGAAGTGAAACCTTTTTATTTGGAGTAATCTGTTCAGTTTTCTCTCATTAATTTTTTTTCTCCAAAGTTATTGGCTATATAGAGAGGTGTATTTCTCAGAATGTGTTCTTTCCCAAATAATAAAGAAATGGAACATAAAGGTGTATGTGCAAAACGGTACCAAAGCTAACCCAAATATTCCAGTTGATATTGAGGAAAGTACGAAAGTGAAAGGGAAAGAAAGAAGGAGAGGAGGAGAGAAAAAGAGAAGGAGAGAAGGATGGAGGGACAGAGGATACAGACTAAGGCTTATGATGTTGATGGTAGGAGGCCAGAGTGGGTATATCTGTGGTTTATTGTGTACTAAGTTTGACTGGATGTAATTGCAGGGGTTTATATATGATGGCTCAGCATAGTAGTTTTATTGATGATATAGTTTTATATCTTTTCATACACATTTCTATTCTCAGGAGACCAGAAAATTAATTTTTTCCTCTGTGTTATGATCAAGAAAGTCCACAATAGATTCATATTTTCTACAGATTCTGTCAGATACTCTGAAGTTTCTTGTCAACTTTCAGCTCAATATGTCAAGGAGGATAGGAGGTCAGAGAAAGAGATGTTGGTGGACTTTGTTTATTTGTGCTTTTTTGTTGTTGTTGTTGTTTTGCTTTTACTTTGAACAGTAATGCATCCCATATAACCTTCTGTCTATGTCTTCTATTTCCAAATGTTTCAAAGAGAAGTATTTTAAATGATCACTGATTATGAAAGGTATGTTCCTTCTTTTTCAAATCACACCTGGATCTAATCCCTTCAGACATACATCTCTACTGCTCATTCTGCCATCTCATACTGTCTCTGTCTATCATTTTGTGTTATTGCAATAATGGGTTGCTAATCATTTCTGTCTTAGGTTTCAAATTACAAATCCATAATGAAGCACTTAAGTATGTGGTCTGATATTTAGGGGTACTAAGTATGCAGATGTTTCATCAGGAGCTAAAAAGGAGCTACTGGGCAATCAAAATTTTTGAAAATTGGATACTAGGTAGAACCAGATCTGCAAATGTTGATTGCGGGGTTATACACATTCACAAAGAGTACAAGAACAGAAATGGAGATTGCCCTGATGTGATTATCATTTAAATACATCTATTCTCTCACGTCAAGGAATGATGCATGAAATGAATGCAACGTAATGAGTTTTCATTTCTTTGCTAGCTGGTTATAAAGACAGGTAGCTTCATAGGAAGTCAGAAAAAAAAGAAATTGAAAGAAAAATTCTCTCACTGAATGAAGCTGCATTGATGCAGCTCTTAAAAAAGTAGCCCTGGCCATGGGAAGGGAGACTCCAGTGAACTAAAATTCTGAGGTCTGGCGTAACTTCTTTTGATATGCTTGATTTCACAAAATAAAGCCTCAGATTAAAAAAAAAAAAAAAGAAAAGGTGAATATCAAATTCAAGGTAACAAATTTATGTTTTGTTCTAAAATGCTGATTTCTGTGATTACCTCTTGCTTATATGCAAGCCAGAAAAAAGTGTGTGTAATCGTCTCATTTATTTTCTATAATAACTCAAGTGACAAAAAAAGGCCTGAAAATTATTTTATTTTTTTATTTCATATCTTGACATAAGTACATATAGGAGGGAATTTCTATATGAAGTAGCATTCTAATACATCATACCTGAAGGTAAACAATGTCATTGGCTGAAGACATTTTACTACAGAGTGATTCTGGGCTGTATTTCTATGGCAGCCTTTCATTGCATTACGAGTTTTAGGATGTTGTCCTGGTTATCGAAGAGTTAGTTACTCAGCTAGTTACCTCCCCAGAGATTAGATTCTGTTGCAGATGGGACTGAGCAGGGTAAAACAATGGCCTCAGAGCTCCTCCAGGCAATTTACTATAGCTCTTGGCTTGCTGACAGGGACACTTAATGGAAGCAGAAAGACCAAGCATCTTTACCTCAATTTTTTTTTTAGGAAAGGAAAGGAAAGGAAAGGAAAGGAAAGGAAAGGAAAGGAAAGGAAAGGAAAGGAAAGGAAAGGAAAGGAAAGGAAAGGAAAAAGTTTCATATGTGAATCTATGCATCTGAATGACTGCATAAAAAGCATACATTGTAACTTTGATAAGGTTATAAATGTGTATTTGTATAGATTTTTGATAAGAATCTTTCGATAAGAATGTCTTACCTTCATAGTAAACTTTAAACCCATGAGCACTAACTGCAAAGTCACTTGTCAAGCGCAGTGAAAATACAGATTTTGTACTTGTCACAGGCGGAGGAAGATGAAATCCTGTTAACCTAAGAAACAAAAAAGCACAATGTATAGTTAATTGACTGAAAAATAAAACCGTGTGTGACAGGTTGCTGTTCCAAATAGTATTTCATCATGGAAATGGCAACTGACTTAAAAGTATATAGTTTATTTTACTTGAGAAAATGATTTTTATATGAAAGTTTAAGGAATCAGTACAAAATTTTTGTGTCTTTCAGGTATATCCAACCAGGCAACACAAATCAGTTTGAGAAAACTGTACGCAGTAGAGCTGGTAGTTAGATATAGAAACTGGACTTTAAAAATGGTCCAGATTATCAGCAGATGAAAAAAAAACCCTCTAAACACCAGCCAATTTACATTATTTAGGGTTACGTTCAAACATCTATTGCATTATGTATTTTACACAGACTTCTGTTAAAATTTGTAGTGGATGAATTTTCTGCAGCAATATGATAAAAGAAAGGGGATCATGATTCATTTTAATGAGGGGATTTAAGATTATTTAAGATATGTATTTTAGCCTCAGAGAAGATATTCCTGCTTTCAACTCAAACAGGAAATCCAAAGAGCATTGTTGTGAAATAATACATCCATAAAGAAAGCACTCTTGCAAGGAATTACATGGTTGCTAGGGCTTTTCTTTGTTCACTTGGTTGGTTTTATTAAAACCACTATGTTTGAGACACAGATGAAAGAACAATTTTTGTGTACTCTTAGCACTGCTGATATGCCCAACAGATACTCACCTCTACACATTCTTTTCATTTGACATACATATGGTAACACTTTCTCTGTTCTAGGAGTATAACCCCATCAGGGTTCAGACCAAAAAACCCACAGTATTTATCTGTCAAAAATATGTAAAGAAAAAGTTGAATGACTTAGCTGTGTGTACTCACCAGTGAAATCCAGACATACATTTGGAGCCCAGCTAGCCATATATGCTAAATTGTGTGGCAGATTAGGATGATTTCTTTTATTAATGATTAACATTGTTTTCACATGTTTGTACTTGAGCCCTATTTTTACCTATTACTTTGAATTTAGAATTATAGAAAAATTTGGGTCAGAAGGGATGTGTGGAGATCAGATAGTCCAATGTCCTGCTAAAAGTAGGCTTAACAGGAGAGTTAGTCCAGGTTGCTCAAGATTTACCTTTTCTCTTTCCATTCTTAGAACAAATTTGCCACTTCTTTTTGTTTGTTTGTTTGTTTTTAATACATATTCATGATCATGTTTTGATTTACTGCCATATGTGAAATATGAAATTTAGTGTACACATGCACAAACAACATCTAAAGCTCTTCACTACTTTGTTAAAAAAACACTGTAAGTCAGCTATGTATTAAATAAGATTCATAACAGATGTTAGATTTTGCAATACCTCTTTATTACTACATCTTTATTTATAGGATTTGAGAACACCCAATTCATAGGTTGGTCTTGTGAACACTTGAAAAAAAGATGTAAACACTGATTCTTTTTACCAGAAGAAAAGGTATATATTTTAAAATTTGCTTAATATAAGTACTGCAAGCACCAATGATGTTTAATGTTGCTTGAATACATTTTCTGCTGCTTGTACTGAAATTCAGCCTGAGTCTTGTTCTGAAATTAACTGGTAAGTTACGTGATGCCATTATCAGTATTTTTACTCTCACCGGAAGGAAGGACACAGACTGATGAGAAGCCTAGAATTCAAAATGATTTCCTGAAATATTATTGCAATTGCAGTACTGGCATTTATTGTAATGCTTTATTTATTCTTAATGTTAAGATAACTTCAGATGAGTTCTATATAGTGTAGTAGTAATTTAGCATGAGACTCATTTGCTGCGGGGATCATAAAAAGTTGTGTACTGTTCTCTGTTGACTATCTACTTGGTGTTCTTAATGGATACTCTAATTTAGAGTGTTATACTGTTGTTTTCTCTTAAGCAATCTTTGGCAAAAAAAACTCTGCCACAGTAACCTGTCTCTTTTTTTTCCAGGGAAAAAAGAGAAGACGACATTGCAATAGCCAGTGTATGCTATTCGTTACAATCATGACAGGTATGAAAGCCAAATGGTAAGATAATATTACTCACAACATAATGACCAGAAAGTTGAAAAACATGAACAAAAGTAGCAATGACACTAATTGTCTATACTTATCTCTCTATATATGCAGCAAGTCATCAGTGTGTGTACCCACAAACCTGTTATTTTTGTTATTGGCCTCTTCATGAATAATGTAATAAAAGCAAGACTAGATTAAAGAATTTAAATTGATATACAAAGATGGAGAATTTTTGACAGAATATTTAGGAATTAGGAAATACATTTTTTATTTGATTATGAGAATATATTTTTGTTCTAACCATAAAGCAAATTAATGAAATGCTTATGGACATATGCATAATTCTTTGGCAAGTCAATATCAGTGCAATTTTCCCATTAGCTTATTCATAAACCAATAAAATGATAACTATCATCACTTGAGAGTAAGCTGGCCTAACACAAAAACTAGCCAATAATTTGAATAAAACTTTAATTTCCAGCATACAGCAGGTCTAGCTGGTAACTATTTAGCTACTCAATGATTTGAGGGAATTGTGGGTATAAACACATATCCAGCAGAAAAGAAATACACATTTATTCCAAATTATTTAATTTTATGAATGGTACATATGCATGATTTAGATGGGTAGGGGATTTTTAAAATGAATGCATACGTTACTAGCATGGCAAGCATTACAGCTCCTCATGCAAAACAAACCATTATTAGAGCCATTTGATACCACTTAGCTTTCAGGAGTGTACCTTTTAGCACCATCATTATGCTGCATTGACTCAGAAAGGTTCAGATTGTTTCTTTAATTTGGTTGCTACACTTAAATGTATATGAAAAAATGCGGAGGTTTTATTTGTGGTTTAGTGGATGCAAAATTAATCAAAATTTTTAATAAGTAAAAATACAGCAACATGCAAATATCACTTGGTTAAATGCTATAAATTTTCAAAAGGGAATGTAATGTAATTTGTTCAGACAATTGAAGTAACCTAATAATTGAGTATTATTCATTGGGTCCTACAGTACCTCAGAGTTTAAGTCTTATTTGTGTAAAACTCTACAAAAACTTATAAATGTTAGCTAGAATAGATTTCTTTGCCATTTAAAATGAAACATACCAAGTACATAACTGCAGGAGAGAGATGTCAGGCAACCAGCAAAATGCCTGTGAGATAATGTAAGTGCATAGATCTTATCGTCTCTTATTAAGACCAGTTGCAACTAAATGGCTAACATAGAAAAAGTACCCTGCTAAAAGCAAAACTTTAGGTGGGGTACTTATGCAAAACAAGCAGTCATCTCTTTAAGATGGTATCATCTGCATATTAAACACATTTAAAATTCAAATCTGCTGTAGTAGCCGAGCTTTTTTAATCTACAGCAATTTTCTCTCTTACATTGCATTTGCATAGTTCATTCCATTTACATCGACTTTTTTTAATTTTAAAATACCTAATGTAGTGATTCAGGTGTCTCTATTTTAGACATCAGGAGGTATTTGAGACATGATCACAGAGATGGCAGATATGACATTGGACCAACATGAGACCCATGCTCTTTTGAGGAATGGAGGCCAGGAGGGATCTGGTAGGGGTTCTAGATGTGCCTACAGGTTATGCTAGGCACCTCAATCACCCCTTTATAGTCTACCACTTTGACAGAAGAAATTTATACTAGAACAGGTAGGCTTTTTTATTATTATTATTATTATTTTTGTTGGAATTTTCATTCACTCAGTCCTTACCCTCTTACCCTTTTTGTTTTTGGAATTAGCTCATTTAGTGTTGACTAAAATGCACAAAGAGATCCCATAAGCAACTGATACTGGCTGCTGTCGTGAGAAACCATGGGAACTAAAAGACAATGTCTACAGAGGTCAGAGACTGAAATACACTTTTTTTTTTCTGTCTCAACTCTTAAAAAAATGAAATATAGAGTTGTAACATTCTACTAGAATATTTGATTGAGAAGCTGCAGTTCAGCTACAGAGTGCTATCCAGTATACAACAGTGATAAAAATCTGTAATTTAATACACTGCTTATTAATATTTGCTTTGTTCTTATGGGTGTCTTAGCAAGCTTCTCAGGTACCTTACACTCACAGAAAATGGACATATTATCTGTCCACCTAGTAGACATTGAAGCTGTGAATGTGAAGTATGTAGCTGGGTGGATACTCAAAGACTACAGATAATTCTGGGAGTTCAGGAAAAAGTTGAGGGATATTTTTACTCATTCATCTCTTCTACGTTAGAAAGAGCAGATGTCCTTCCTGAAAAACTTCTTGTTTATAGAAATTCTGAAACTCCAGTAGTAATTATGGTGAAATTAAAAATGCTATATTATGTGGAGAAACAATATGTATCTAGAATTTAGATATTATTTGCATGCAAAATTATGATGTTTTAAAAAGTAATTTCGGTAACATGAATCTGGCAATACTTTTGTAATCACCTCATTCTGTAAGGAGGAATAGAGAACAGAAACACTTGATAACCAGGAGCCAGAGAAAAGGGCATATGAGCTATGATTAAAGAGATGTGTATAAATAACCCCAAGTAGACCCAGACTGAGGAGAGGAAAATCTCCATCATCACCAACAAACTCCTTGGCAAAGAATTCATCCTGCTGGTTGTTTGCCATAACTACCCCTGGTGCCATCTTCATCCTCCTGAGGCAAACCAAAGCTGTTGAGGATCCAGAAGGACATCAGAAGGGTGAAAACACCACCAGAGAAAAGAGGTAGATTCTAGGAAGTTTCTTTACAAATTTAACTGTATTATCAATAAGATTTTTCTGTAATTCTTAGTTACTTGGACCATGAGTGTTAGCAATATTGTAAGTGGATTACTAATAGCAACTGTTATATTCCCTTTTGGGGTTTTTTTATTTGTTAAGACTTCTTGGCAAAATAAGACAGATTTTATTTGAGTCCTCTGATGTCCCAAAGTACTCAGGATGCAAATGCAAAGAATTTCCCTATGTACAAATGAAATGACAAAGAGATGTTTGTTTCCAGCTGAGACTAGTTTTGAGTGAACCTGTGTCATATCTGGGGAAGTTGTCCAACTCCATCCTTATACATTTTTTCAGTAATGGAAAGAGTCAAATGGAGTTCGCAACAAAACGCTATCTTATGTCTGCAGGAATTTCTAAATGTTCTGTCACCATTAATTAAAATATAGTAAATAAACCCTAGTGAATCTATATGAAAATCTGTAATAATATTTTTTAGTTTATAAGTGACTGAAAACACACCATTTACAGTGAGTGTCACTGTGTCTCTTCTTCCTGTGAGTTACTATATTTCAGCACATGCTGTAGATTCACAAAGAAAGTGTGCATACAACAGTAAACAGTTGAATCTCTGCCTTCCTTTTTTTAAAGTAGATTTTAAAAGGCTGTTACTCCAAACGTTATTACATTATCTCTCACTCTCTTTTCTTAATCATCTATATCATCATTTAAAAATGACAAATCATCTCAGATCTATGGTTTCCAAGATTTTAAGGGTTCTGATTGGAAATTTCTGAAGTTTCATCAATCATTTGGTCTCTGCTTTTACTACGATCCTTGGAATAAACCTTTAATCATATATCAAATGAACTTTTAGCTGCATGCTGGACTTTAAACTCACAAGCCCTCAAGGAAAGACAAGCTCCCAAATGCAGGATCAAATTAGAGCAATCTTTTCATAATTGCAAAGTTAAAATGATGGAAAGCAGTCTTGATTAGTCATACAAAAGTGCTCCTAGATAAATTGTTTACTTGAGATACTAACGTGATAAATGACAGCATTTCCTCATTGCCTGTATATCTTAGATAATTGCTGTTTGACAAAGCATTGATTACCCTTTTAAATATGTAATTTTGAAAAAATGTGTTGGTTTTTTTTTCCCCCAGGTTCACAAAATTCTAGTTTTTCTACAGTCTTTTACTGATTTCCAAAGAAAATACAGTTCATCTAGAATATTTCAGTTTGGGTTGCACAGTATACAAGGAGATTCACCAAAAGAACTTTTAAGTGAATAGCAGTCTTTCATTTGATCTCCATAAACTTTTGATTAGCTCATAGGAATTTTACAGCGGGAACAGTTCTAGCCTAATGTGAAAGGTGTAAAAAAATATGTGTCCCTAATTTATATAAAATAATGCAGAAATGTAAAATGTGTCAACATGTTGATTTATTATAACTTTGCAAAATTAGTGTCGAAGTCCATCCATTATAACTTTTAGTTTCATCTCCAAAGAGCTGTTTATTTTTAATGTCAAATGGAGAAGATGGTTATGAAAAAGAGTAAGCAAAATGCCAAGTATAAAAATCAGTAAAATGAACTTTTTTATACCTTCACTGAGAATCTTCCACAGAGATAAAGTCAAACTTTCTGAAGACAGTAGAGATGTTATTCCATATTTAACTGCTTTCATGAAATTGAGATATCTGATGTCTTCAAAGCACAGAATAAATATTTCTAGTTATAGCTTTTGCTTTTATAATATTAATGTAACTTTTTCTTCCGCTATCTCAATTATACATATGCAACTTGATAATCTTCAGAGTATATTATTTTTTAAAATCCATAGTATATAAACGAATGAAACTGCATAACCAGTAGATTTGTCCCATTAAGCTAAATACAATGCTACCAATTCTGTTATTTGCTGCTGTGTCCGGTAACTTATTATATATTATGTATGCAGATACTATCACTTAATACTTACCAAATAAATGCAACTTAAACTTAATAAGATACTACTGGGACTTGGTCTTGTTGGACTACATGCTGATGAATATTTATTCCACAACACAAGATAACAGGATAAATCAGGTTGGAAGGGACCAGCCTCTTGCTCAAAGCGGGGCCAGATCTGAGGTCAAAATAGGTTGCTCTGGGCTTTTTACAGTTAAGTCTTGAAAATCTACAAGGATGGAGATTGCCCAATGTTTCTGGGCAGTCAGATCTAATCCATAATTGTCCATTAAACATATTATGTCAGATTAAAATTATTCTGTGTGAGAATAGCCTCTTTCAGCCTGATTGAGGTAACATACCTAAGTGATCAAAAGTACCACAGAGAGAGGACCTTGTGATTCTAACATACTTATTCTCACAATACACACAGAAGTTGGAAAGTGCTCTTTTCCCAGAGCACTGGGAAGGAACAGGTTCAAAGAACAAGAGATGAGGAAAGAACAAGAGACAGTTCTTTCTCACAGTCCTTAGTCTAAATAAAATCACAGAAACCTAGAATGGTTTGGGTTGGAAGGGACCATTCAAGGTCATCTAGTCCAAGCCCCCTCCAATGACCAGGGGGTCAACTAGATCAGGTCACTCACAGACCTGTCCAGACTGGCCTTGAATGTTTCCAGGGATGAGACATCTACAACCTCCCTGGGTAACGTGTTCCAGTGTTTTGCCCCACAAATTGTAAAAAATGTCTTCCTTATATCTAGTCTGAATCTATCTTCTTTATGTTTAAAACTATTACCCCTTGTCCTATCTTAACAGGCCCTACTACAAAGTCTGTCCTCATCTTTCCTGCAGGCCCCCTTTAAGTACTGAAAGGCCGCAATAAGGTCTCCCCAGAGGTGAGGGGAGGGGGAACAAAACAAAGCTCAAAGGACAATACTAAGGAAACGTAGAGGTTGCCGAAGTTGAGAAACACAATGTCTAACATGTCAACCTACAAAACTGATGGTGAAAGATAAATTTCACTGTAGAACACCTAGAACAAATCAATGAATTGTATTTTTTTACCATCACTCCAGTAAAAATGAACTGATTCCCACATAAAACATCTATAAACTTTTGTTAGTACATACTACTATTTATTTCTTGTACAGATCTTAAAAGAGTATTTCTACATCGTTCAAAGACACCCTACTTTCCTTACTTTCCAGTATACGTTTGGGGTGGGTTTTCTGAGTTATTTTTATTTCTTGTTCAGATAGAATAATGATAAAAATAAAGTTTCACACTAAAAAAAAAAATATTTTAAAATTAGTACACCAGAACATTTCTGAGAGTAAAAAAACTGTTATTTACGTTGTACATATTAATTTAAATTTCTGAAGATCTGAGAGTCCCATATCTAGTCTGATGGATCACATCAACAATATTTCCACGACGATGTATTTCTGACTGCTGTTTTAATTGTCAGTACAAAACTAATTTCTCTTTAACTCTTCGATGCCATGGCCTTTTCTCTATGCATGCACTTATGCATCCATGCCTTTCTGACCTTTGAGCAGAACAGACAATGTCCAAACAGCAAGTTCCAAGAATCTAAAGACTAAAAAGTTAAGGAGCAATAGAAGCTAATCCAATCTAGTATGCTTCAAAAGAATTCTGGTGAATTGGATTGCACAATTGCTCATGATAGCAATCAAGTCACTACTCACACTTATTGATGAATTTTGGAGGGAGAAATAATGACTTGCACTTTGCGCTTCTGCTTTTTTGCAGATATGTTCTAACTATTTTTTCATCATTATATTAGAAAGTAAAATAGTCCAGAATAATTAAAATTGTAATAGGCTCCTTTTTAATCCTTCCTACTTCAAACTTTTTCCATTGACCCAGTATATATTTTCCTATAATACTCAAATAATCAAGCATCATGATCTTTTTGCTAGTATTCTGCTATAATTTATTAGAAAAATAACTATTTTAATTTAAATAAAAGTTATTAATTCTTTCATAATGATAGAAAGAATTCTATGAAATTTAAAAGTGGCAAATTAAAACTGATAAGATGAAGTTCAATTACCTTGTTGAACTAGTTCTTTTATTAACTCAAGAGCTTGGAAGGATTCAGAAAGGGATTGGACATGTAACTAGTAAGTAAATTCAGAGTTTAGAAGTATATCACTGAAAGTATTGCTAGAGTTTAGGAGGGATATGAAAATATCACGATTCAATAAATCAATCAATTCCTTGACAGTGAGCTAAAGTGAGGCTCTGTAACATGTGTGTTTCATGTGTGCATTGGATGCAGGTGTCAAGCTTTTGGAATTGGGGGAGGCTCTGTGAGGAGAGGCCAGGGGCTGCCCCATACTGGACACAGCTAGTTTCAGCCAGCTCCACAACAGAGCCACTGCAGGACACAGATGAACCCATCAGCAAAGCTGATAGCACCTCTGTGAAAACATATTTAAGAAGGGGAAAAATGCCACACAAGTAGTGAGGAGTGAGGAAAAAAAGTGTGAAAAACAGAATTGAACACCAAGGTCAGAGAAGGAGGTGGAGGTGCTCCAGACAATGTAGCAGACATTCCCCTGCAGCCCACGGAGGACCATGCTAGAGCACATATCCACACTGTAGCTTGTGGAGGACCCCACACAAGAGCAGATGGATATTCCCTGAAGTAATTGCAGCCCATGAAGAGGACCCATATTGGAGCAGACCGTGGAGAACCCAGCCTGGAACAGTGAAAAGTGTGAAGAGAAAGGAGCAGCAGAGACGAACTAATATGGACCAACCACATCACTATATTTCCCATCTCCCCTGTGCTGCTCAGGGAGGGTGAAGGTAGAGGAGATAATAATGGAGTGAAGTTGAGTGTGGGAAGAAAAGGGTGGGGATGGGGGGAAGGTGTTTTAGTTTCTGTCTTTGTTTCTCACCATCAAACTATCTTTTTAATTGGCAATTAATTAAATTAATTTTCCCCAAGTTGAGTCTTTTCTGCCTGTGACAGTAATTGGTAAGTGATCTCCTCGTCTTTATCTTGACCCAGGAGTTTTTCATCTTATTTTCTCTTGCTGTCCTGCTGTTGAAGGGGTGTAATGGAGTGGCTGGGTGGGCATCTGGCAGCCGGTCAAGGTCAGCCCACCACAACCTCTAATGTTCTTTCTTACACACCAATTTAGAACAAACTTTTTGGAAATGTCGGAAGTGTATTGGAAAGGGAAAACTCTTCTCTAGTGAGTAATAGACAAGTCTGAATCTAATTAGTATTTAATTTTTTGGGTGTGCATGTGCACATGCACATGTACATGTTGAAAAGTTATTTAAAGTGTTGAATTGCAGCTAAAAGTATTGCAAGCTTGATCTGCAGCATCCAGGTAAAATTCAGTTGATGTTTGATATTCCAGTTTTCCTTCCAAGGAAGCAGTGACTCACCCATTGAATTTAGAAGAAAGTAAGGAATCTAAAGCCTTCTTTAAAAGAATTCCAATTCAAATATGAATAGGAGTAATTCCTACACTTTTTATATGTCTATTCAATCAGTTTAAAATAAGTAAATAGAATTTGTCTTAATGCTTATAAAACAAAGCAAACCAAACTGAACAGATGTGGCTGACTGAAGTTTTACTCTCACTGAAAATGCTAATAAAAATACCTTATACTTTATTCAACAATTCATTAACAAATCAACGTATGATTTATGAACCAATTTATTTTTGTCAAATGACAATTTTTCCCTGTCAAAATGCAAAACTGCTCATGCAATCTATTATTTTAAAATAAAGATCATAGGTCAAGGCTGAACATTTTTAATTGAGCAGCTGCTTTGAACTAAACAATAAATTACTCATCAGGTCCTGGCATGATTATTATATTTTTTACAAAGTATGTTTCTAAAAACTGCTACCATCCATTATCAGTGTGAAACTTTTATTATACAACTCTCTACTTTCTTTTAGCATCAGAAATTAAACAGACTTTATAAATAATTATCTTTTCTATAACAGTCAATTTATTTTAATACATAAAAAATAACAAGAACTTCAAACGGTAAGTAAGAAGAACCAGATATCTCACTACCATACAAATAGTCTTTGAAAACCTCTAGGGTGAAGATTTGTCTGCTGCTTGGACAGAAAAACTGATCAGAACAAAACATATCAAAACAATTACTTTTAGAGTGCTCAAAAACATTAGAGGTTCTTGAAGTAACTAGAATTAAAAAATGTTGAAGCAAGAAATACATATTTTTAGCCTCTAGCAGCTAGAATATTATGACAACAAAGTTTATTCTTCTCATCTTTTAAAAGCTGGGTAAAGATGTACAGTACATTTTAGTGGATCTTGGAGCTTTCTAAACATCAAAAGAGGGGAGGCTCCTCCTTCAAATTTTCCCACAGTTCTGACATCGACTTCACACTACTTCTAGTGATTTCCACACTCCTCTTTGAACTGATTCATTTAACCACTGTGATGAAGAACTAATCCATTAAAAATAAACCCAGTTACCAAATGGAAGCATACCCACAAAGGGATATGACTGATGACTGCCAGAGCCAAGGGAAGTGAAGGGAAGGATCACACAGCCAAAGCCAGAGGAATATGGGAGCTGAATTTGCTTCTATAAGTGACAACAACCTTTAGATGAGCTCAACTATCTTTTGTAACTTTGCCTTAATGTGTGAAAATAGCACAATATGGAAAGGAGAGATGACATATTTTGCTTATCACAATTGTAGGTGCCAGGAACTTCCAGAACAGCTTTGACTTATACTAAATATTCTGTGGAGTTTTGGAATTCATCCATGAGCAAAAAAGCTTGTGATATTACCACCACACATGTTATTTCTGTTCTGGTACACAGATAAAGTTGTAGTAGCAGGAGATGTGAAGGAGGAAAAGCTATCTGCATATATTTCAGTATCTATGCTTTTAATATGAACTCAGTGTCTTAGAATATAAAGTCATCACCGAGTAACAGAAACAAATAGAATAAATCCTATCAATTCATCAACTAAATTAGCTGGAAGACAGACTGCAATAGCTCAAAACCAAAAAACAAACGAACAAAACATATCCATGGGCTTTATTTCGTTCCTTTTCTTCCAGAAAACTTGCACTCTGAGTCAAAAGCAACTTACTTTTCTCATAGGCCCCTGTTTACTTTGAAATAGAATATATAGGCAAATTGTGCAGCAGAGAACAGAAGAAAGTCCAGAGGATGCTAGAGGAAGGTGTCTCTCCTCCAACAATGGGTATTGGTGTCTTTCTACAGAATGGTCTGGAGCATGTGGTGCTTCAAGGCAGAGCCAGATTCCACTGTAGTGGAGAAAGAAGTATGTACAAAGACTTTATTTTTGACCACTGTAGTGAGAAATTAAGCTTTCAGTTTCCCATATTGATTCTGAAATGCCCTTGGGGGGCAGGTAGAGGAGCAGCAAAACTTTATTGTTGTATGGGAGAGGAAGGGATTCAGAACACAATAAAAAATTGGAAAAACATAAGGCAACAGAAATAACCAAATAAAACACAAAGTAGAGGAGAAGAAAGCAAGGATACAATGGAAAAGATTTTTCGTTTACAGATCTAAAACTCTGAGACAGATAGATCTGGTAAAAAGGTTGTGACACTCTAGACACTATTTATCCCATCGTGCCATAAATGAGATGCTATAACAATCTTTACAACAGCAGAAAAGGGCTGTAAATTAATGTATCTATTACATAAGCCCAATGTATACATTACGTAAACATGAAGAACATAAGCATGTTGTTTTCAGTCTCACAGCAGGTAAGTATTTAATTCAATACTGAATATATCTAAAATGACATAGCAAACTTTACACATTTGTGCTTGACAGAAATTTCTAGCAGGAAAAACAGTTTTAAGAACACTATATTTGAGTTTAAAATAGAAAATAAGTTCCCTCTTCCAAGGGAGAAAAGTCTAAATTAAAAATTTGGACTTGGAAAATGTAGATTTTCCTTTATGATTTTTCTCCTTCCCCCACAGATAATCCATGCATGTGGAGATTTTTTCCCTTCCCATCCCCACAAAACAAAAAGGAGATTTCTTGAAAGAAGAAAACCTCTCCACAGTATAATTAAGTTTCAGATTTGTTAAAAAAATTTCAAGAATTAAGTACAATTTTTCAAATCAATTGATTGCTGCCTTCAAACACCTCCTATGATATAAAGTGAAAAGAAAAAAATAGTAATTATGAGAGGAATTTTTTGTTATATGAAAGACAGTGAAACATTTTATATCCAGTATAATATAACAGAAGGGTGTCAGGTACCTTATTCTAACCTCCACTTTTGGAAATCTTCCCTTAACTGAGGTAAAAACGGAGATATCTTTCCAAAATTAACAAAGATATAAAATTAATTAAAAATAAGTCTATCATTCCCATCATCATTTTTTATATATATTTATCACCCCTGTGCCAGAGATTCTTAGTGCCTATTGGGCTCTGTATTTAATACAAAATCCATTGTAACCAATCAGCATCTTCCCAAAAACTTTCATGGGCTTTGAGTCACACCTTTAATTCCTCTACAGTTTAGCTCTGAACATTCCTATCAAAATAAACAGGATTTATGTTTGTTCAGTAATTGAAAGTCAAGCTTTACTTTGTTTTCAGACAATGAACACACAAAGGACCACTGAAAAACCTATCTGAAGCAGACTAGTATAGAGCTCTTCAGCTTTAGGTTTTGGGTTTATTTCCCTAATCCTAGAAACACAGAATCAAAGAATGGTTAGAGTTGGAAAGGACCTTAAAGTTCATCTATTTCCAACCCCACTGCCATGGGCAGGGACACCTTCCACCGGACCAGGTTGCTCAAAGCCCCATCCAATCTGACTTTGAACACTTTCAGGGAAGGGGCATCCACAGCTTCTCTGGGCAACCTGTTCCAGTGTTTTATTTATATATATATATATGTATATACACACACACATATATATAATAAACATAGATAAGCATTCCAATAGTCATCAATGTAGGGATAAAATGTGGCTTAATGATGACAACAATAAATGCACAACTAGAATATTCTACTCTTTTTTCTATATGCCTTGACAAAGTTGTTTCTTTCATGCATGTCATTCCGCTATGCATGAAAATTACAATGTAGTATTGTTAAAAAAAAAAAAATCATCGTTTTCTAATATTTTTAAATATTAAGGAATAGCTAGAACTGTTATTGCAGCAGGGACCAAATAAGTACATTTACAGTTTTAAGAACACACTTCTGTGTGAGTAGCCGTACTGCTCCACTGTTAGAGACAGTAATTTCAAAATATGGTATTGCTTTTCCTTAAAAAGTAACACTTTTTACCAAATATTATCAAGAAAAGTCCAATAGGACAAGGTCTTTTTGATTATGTGCTGAGAATCCACTATTTTAGCAAACAGACAAATTTATTTTCATGCTTGGAGTACCACAATCATTTCAGGAAATAAATTTTCAAAGATTCTATTATTTATGTTGAAAATGGGTAAGAAAATGCAGCCAATGTTTGTATTTAGGAACAGATGAGAGATATGCATCTATAAAACACACATCTGTAAATAGTTACAGGTCCACCAGCTCTGCATCTAGCATGTACCTTTTAATAAATGGGGGAGGGCTTAAATAAAAATAAATGTATAATCCAAATATGAGTCCACTTAGCTAATCTATTTTGCAATCATCAAATGTTAGGTTAGGCTATGTTACCTTAGTTCTATTTATGAGTAATTTTGGCTGACATTAAAAACTCAATTTTTAATAAATAGAATCAGATAGTGGTATAACCAAGACTTTCAAGGGAAATAATCATTATTGCAAACAGGATATCTCACAAAAAAGAGGATAAGTGAGTTACCCACATTTCATACCAAAATAAGCAGTTACAGTTGTTCTTTTTTATTACTCTAACTGATAAAGACAGCCAAACAAAAAACTTAGGCAGGAACTTTCAAACATTTTCATTGTCCCTACATTGTTTGGATATGTTTTATAAAAATGCTAAATATAACTTTTTCAAACCACAAGATGCAAAGTGTGAAATCAACACAAAATTATTCTCAGGACACAATCCATTATATAGGGTACACAGTGAATATGTTTTTTTAGAATGTTGAAGGTTGGTCCTGCTCTGTATCTGTCTTGAAATTTTACCTTTAAATTCAATACCAGCAATAAG
>KZ505636.1:2538717-2564838 GCA_002844005.1 Limosa lapponica baueri
TTAAATATATTTTCACTTCCTGTAATCACTTGAAATCACAGAGGAAACAAAAATAATTAATAGAAACTATTACAGCCACGATTCATTTGCTCATGGTCTGCTATAACATGTTTACAATGGCACTGGGACTAGGCAAAGAATATTTTTGCAACTGTTAATAATCAAATGGCTATGAGAGGTAATTATCTTGATTAGCATTCACAGTGACTTTTTCATCCAGGTTATATTTATAGAGTTGAATTATCAAGTACCATACTACATGCTTCCTATGAAGGCAGTAAACTAAGAAATTACTTAGTTTCAAATTTCAAAAACATTATGCTTTGGCTTTCTTCTCGATTTTGCCATGGAAGAAAACTTGTGTCAATGCTTACGATTTGAAAATTGTCTCCTTCAATGTTTACTGTTGCCTTCAAACTGTACAAACCTTCTTGCAATTTGTCAACATCTGCTTTCTAAATGACAGCTAAATAGTACAGTACATGGACATTTGCGGTACAGAAATAGCCTAGAAACAGCTATTTTCACTCAGCACTTTGCCGCTTTTGTCTATATAGAGTTCCATTTGGGAGTTTGCATGGCTCTGCTATGGTCTTTATAGCATCTATCTCTTCTCATTCCTGTCGTATCATACTTGCTGCTTACTGAAGTTGCTCCTTTTTTTAAGAAATTGGTATAATAAAAGACATATATCAAAGATGCTATCTATATATATTTATATTCTATCTCTTTGCAACATTCCTCATTTTCATACTTAGTGTTTATTAGCTAAATCATCACACTGAGCCCATTTCATTTCACTTTTCCAACACCCAATATTACACCCCAAAATACGAGGTCCATTCTTTGTTCATAGATACTTGCTATTCCAGAGGTGTTCTCACCAGCAACTTTAACCACCTTGTAAAAGGGTATTAGAGAAAGGTCCATCTGCAGGCTTTATCAGTTTCTTGCAGCCCATAGATAACAACGAACAGCATTTGTCCAACAAAAGTTTCCATTTGTATAGTATTAGAAAAGACCTGAAGGAGATGAGGATTGCCTGCTTGTAAATCTCAGTTAAAACGTAGTCTACATAGATAGTTTCAGTATGGCAGATGTACAGAAAGTGACTTTAAACTGCAAGCAACAAAAGCAAACCTATTTTATCTTAAAGAAACCTCTAATATTGTTTAAAACAAAATATACATTTCTCTCTATGCATATCTCATTTCATATTATAAGGAAGCAGTATTTAACTACCAAAATTACTTTGGTCCTTTGTATAGATATTAACAAGCGAAGTTTCCTATACACCTTGAAAAGTAGATGTGCAGTATATATGCTTTACAATGCAAAAATGAAAGCACACTGAAGTAATGTAATTTGGTCAACAAAATATAAGAAAATTTTATAAATTCATGACTGAATTTGTAAATCCTAATGAAAAGGACATTTTTGCATAATTGTCAATATTGCTGTATTTAGGTCCTGAAGACCTGCACTGACTACAGAAGAACTGACAGCAGATTTTGAGATTTTTTTGATGCTACTAGCACTTAGAGAGAACCTCTGGGTTATGGGGGGTTTTTTTTGTTCTTTTTTTTTTTTTTGGTAAGAAAAGCCACTCTTCCATGTCAGCAGATTCAGAAACTTCTAGTATACTATTGACATTAATTTGTACTTAGGTAAAATAAAATATAACATATTTTATATTTACATAAATAATTTGGATGATAAAATATTCTCTTCAAACAGTGCAATGTAATGTAATCTATAGGAGTCACTTTTCAGTAATAAGCTATCACATTCACAATTTAAGACAAGTATTAGAGAGTTCAAGCCATATGCCTAAACATTACTTCATTCTAATAAGTGTATATGTAAATACACACGCACACATATGTATATATTTGCACAAACACTCGTGTTTCTTTTGGCTTTCTGCAAACATACCAGTTAAAATAGAATGATCATGTTTTTCTTCAAAAACAATAGAAATAGCCTATTCATGCAGGAACTAAACATTCAGAGTCTAGTTTAGTAATAATATATGGTTGTTCTAGATACATTGTGATTCAACTATCAACTTCATGAGGTATGTTTATCAATATTGTCATCTGCAACAATACAAGGTGAATTTAACACCCAGATTAACAGTTACTTTTCTGGCATGTGGGTAAGTCGAACAGTTAGACACCCCTGCAAGAGAATGAGTCATTCCCATAGACTATAACTTTCTGGGACAAGATTACTATTGTGAAGCATCATTCTTCCCCTTTTTATAGCTGAAGCATAGGTGGAATACTAATGGCCACAGACAGTCTGTGCTGGCATACTGTAGTTTAGTGTCATAGATGTGTCTCGTATATAAGTGGTCTCCACAACAAAAATCCACTTTACTGCCTAGACTGTTTTAAATCCCATAAAGCAATTGCAATGAAAAATATATGGTTCTCAGAGATGACCACCGTCATCTCCCTGTAAAACTGGTATATGTGTTCTTCACCTTCAGCTGCCTAGTTACCAGCTTTTCCGAAGAACATAATAATTCTCAGAGACTGTAAAAGACAGTTTTCTTGCATTACATGAGAAGTCAAATAAACAAGGTGGTCCAATATCCATCAGCTATTTCAAAGTAGCCAAATTGGCTATCCCAGTTACTTAAGAGAAAGATATCCTGTGGAAGGCTGATAATGGAAAAATCTCTTTCTAAGCTAAGTCAGTTAGCAGCAAGTTACCTCCACATTCCAATAATTATCAAAAAGGGTTGGTTGGTTGGTTTTGGTTTGGTTTGGTTTTGGTTTCAGTTTTGGTTTTAAATCCTTACCATTTAACTTTGGACTTTCTTGCTAGCTAAATGGATGTCTAACCATTTTTTCCTAACCTGCTAAAATCTTGGCTTCTTTGCAATAATGTGAGCATAAGTTCAAGAGACCAGTTGCACCTTGTCTGGAAAAACACTTTCTTTTATCAGTTTACATTTTCTATCTTTCACTCTCAATGGGTATCTAGAAATTTAACATTGTATCAAAATATTCCCAAGAGTACAGCACAACTGGTGTGAGCTACTGTTCTTTCAGCTTTGTATTTTTAATCACAATGCCAAGCGTTTTATTGCTTCAATGTATTTTCTTCATAAAGCAAACTTTTCAGACTGAAAAAAGAAGTTTCCATTTAAATGTCTTGCCTGCTCAGAATCCATCTCTCAGAGCTGAATATTTATTTACCATTACATTCTGCTACATTTTTTTCAATTATCTGATCTACAAGCTTTGCTGTATTCATTGCTGTGTCCCTACTCACGTTCAGTCCATTTGCAACATTCTACATATCTTCTGTTTACACCTTAGCTGTATTTATTTTTTGTTCAGTGAAAATTTTCTTGTTAAGATTCATTCAGTTCTGTTACCTGTCTCATCATTTTCCGCTTGGATGGCTAGTTCACTATGCTGTCTTTTCTTTTTTTAATTGTCATTGTTCCCTCCTTCAGTCTGCATTGGTCTTTGTTCTTTTTCCTTCTGTTTCCTTATCTCTTCATTGATCTTTGACTAGCACTTATACCTTTTTATTTTCTCTTTCTTTGTAGGGAGAGAGTGTCATCTTATTTGGTTTTGTTCACTGGTCCCTAAATTCTCAAGTGAAATTCCTTCCTTTCTTCTCTTTCCATGCAAATAGTGGAGAAAACTAGAGAACTGTGGATCAGTTTAAAGAAAAATCAATGACTCAGTGATCAATGGTTTGAAGGTGTTTTCAAAGTGCTGAATCCTTAATTTGATCCTAATCAGCTCACAGTTTCTGCTCTGGTTGCCAATTTGGACAGAAAGTGAACAGTGACGAGAGAAGAAAAGTACGTGTAGTTAAGGCATAATAAACAGTCTCAGCAGCAAAAACTCGAAGAGCTACAGTTGCCTCTGATGATAATGGAAAATTCTTGAGGTTCAGTAAATGGTCCATTGTCTCCATATCAACAACTCTTGTTCTACATCAATATCCAAAAAAATCTTCAACAGGAGAGTGAGAAAAGGAAGCTTTGTATGTTTTCAGCTGTCAAATTTAGTTGGAATGAAGACCTGAATTACTGCAAATATTCCACTCTGACATGTCTTAAAGGCTTAATAAACAAATAGTAAAAGAGATTTTTTTGTCTATCAGATTTAATCTAGAACCTCACAGAATTGCCATTTTTTTCTTTATTTTATTTGTACTGAGTCTACTAACTTGAGCAACTTTTATGGTAGTAGATGAGAGGTACAGAACTAACTTCAAGGATAACCCTAATAACAGGATTTAAAATGGCAATAATAGAAGCCAAATAATAACAATACTCAGAAAGGGTCTTTATATAGTTTAAGTAAACAAAGAATGCTCATATGAGAAAGAATTTACAAAGAACAAAAGGGTACACATGCATGAAGTGAAATGGAGTTACATACAACAAAGCCTGGCTTCAGAAAGGAGAATCAACACATCATCGTGGCATTTTGCCCAGACAAAAATAGGCACTGGATTTGGGAACCCTGTACTACATCTTGTACTACTGTAGATCACCTAAAGACAAATGAAGTCGGGAAGGAAAGAGCAACTAAAACAAGGCTTAAAGGCAGGAAATTCTGTAAGTGGAAACCCTGACATAGCAGAAGTGGAGGAAGAAGGAGGCAAAAGCAAGGAATAAATGTGGGGTTTTTTTGTCTTCTGGTTTTGATGAGAGTTAGTATGAGAAAGATTGGAGCACTTTCTAACACATAATTGCATAATATATTCCTGAAAAAAAGTAAGGTAACAAGTTTAGCTGGGAGATAGTAAAGGATGTTACATAGATATAAACCTTCAAAAAAAATTAAGGTAAAAGTTCTAAGGACCAGAAAGAGGAAAGAGTCTGAGTCAAAAGAAAAAGATTACTGTAGCTACTAGGGTGGCATTAACAAGCTGGAGGTTGCACTGACGTTAGCAGCATAGCCTAATTCCTGCCTGTTTGACCCAGACTTCTGTATATTAAAAGGAAGAACACATATTCAGCATAGTTAGAATAAGAAATGGAAAACCAAGCAGAGCTGTTAAATGAGAGCACTAGAATTTTCTGCTATTGCTAGTCTTCCTTCTTTGTAAAATTTCTGTAAGATAGTTTTGACACCTCAGTACATGTAATATGTAAGTTATAATCCTTCCACTTTAAAAACAGAAAGTTTAATAGGCAAAATCTAGTATTCCAGAAATATATTTTCCCCTTTTAACATTTGTAATTGTTAGTATTTTGATAAATGCTATTTATTTTTTAAATAAGAAAATTACTAAAGTGTCCTTCATTTTACTCTGGTGTGTTTTTGTTTGGTTGGTTGGTTGGTTGGCTGGTTTGGTTTGTTTTAATTTATCCCATGCCCTGAATGTTTTCCAAAAACATTTTAGATGTAGAAAAGAGGATGGATGATGCTAGCATTGCAACATTGTAAAATCAAAATAATTTGAATTATTCAGAGAAATTATATCTTAAATTTGTAGCTGGTTCTGAGACAAAACACAATGTTTGATTATGTTGTCAGTATTACCTGGCACATTTATGATGGAGAGACAAGTATCTGACAATGCTATCAGGCCAGGAGCAGGCACTGATAAGGTGACAGCAGGGTGCTCAACTCATCCATGTAGGTGTTTCCTTACTAGCCAGGGAAAGCACTCATCCTGCTCCTAATGTGATCCTCTAGACCAATGAAACAGGTCCAACTCCTATGGCACAGTCAGAGCAGCCGGTCCGGCTTTTTGTCCTGGCATATCCAATAGTTTTCCGAGCCTTTTTCAATTAGTGTAACTTCAGCCCAGAGCCAAGTAAGCAGCCAACTCACCTCCTACAACCCTAACAATATTTAGTATGATTAAGGATTCATTGCAATTTTACATGTTTCTACTCCCAATTTTTTCTCTGCTGTTAATTAGTTGGACTGAAGAAACTTATTTTAACTTTAGAGTCAGTACCACAAATTCTAAGAGGAGCAATATCTGTTTTTCCATATGCTATGGAATTAAAAAAATATTTTACTTTTATTTAAGTTTAGTTTTGAGCTTATTCCTCTGTTATGTGATGACAAATATTTTTTTGAGTAGTTTGCAATACCATTAGCAAAGTATAAGTCTGTTTATTTAGTATGAAATTCAAACCTTTGGAAGTACAAGGAGGAAGAGAACATACCCAATTACATTTAACACTAGGAGCATCCTGAAATTTTAAAGATCTACTTACTAATCTTCTGAAAACTTTCTTTCTCTTCAAGTGGTTAGAGAGTAAATGTTAAAAATGTCGGCATACTCAGGGAGTCAGGTGTTTTAGGAAAAAGCAATTCATCGACAGAGAAAAGGCAGTGTTTGTCCTCAGTAATTTCAGTGAATTTCTCCTATGCAGCTCAGAAGCACTGATTAGCTAACCTGTGCATTTGATTTATGTTTGCCTCAGCAGGGAATGTAGATGAAAGGACAATTTATCTTGCTTAAAAACAAGAGATTAGAAAAGATGAGTATTAGCTCACCTTTTGAACACTGAGAATGTTAAAGCTTCCTTCCATTCAAATTTCTTAAGAGGAAATTAACCATGAGTAGGCAGAGAAAAGTTTTTAATTCATCCTATTAAATATTTGGTCACAGTGACCTTTCCTACATTTAAAATAATCTCTGCAGATATGTGCTGGTCTTGCAGGCTCTCATACACAAGCAAAATACATATTTATTAAATGTTCAAAAATTCTAGTTTGTGCTAGTTTGTCACACCTCCACTTTTCATGATTTTTAGATAAGCATATCCATATTTCTTTTAACTTATGCATACAAATGAATAGTTGTTACAAAATGATTATACCTTTTTGCTGACAGTGGAGCTTTCCAAACTTCCATACCATGTCTGTCCTTTTGAAGACCACACACAGTGAAAGTTTCTGATGTTTTCTGGTAGACTTATCATTTTCTAAATAATTTTATTTTTAGCTTTAGAAAATGCATAATTTTGGCGACTACAAAATTGCTTTCTGACCGTAAAAATATGAAAGATTCTTTTAGTCAATGTGAGACAAAAATATGCTGAAGTATTCAGTTTATCCCAGCATAATTGCAGCAGGTATGCATTTTTTTTCTCTGTTTAAAATAGATCTGAATTTGTTTCATTAATTTCAATGCAATGTTAATTTTGTGATGAATATTTAAATTTCAAATCAATTAACTGGTTAGGTACTGGCAATTTTGGAAAATACATTCCCTTGGAATTGTGAACAGAGCTTGGGTATATAATCACAAGTTATTATTCAATTATTTGAACATATTTCTAATATCACACTCCAAGTTGGGGTCATTAATTAGAGCAGAAAACTATATTTTAGAAAACTATATTTTAGAGAACTATTGAGTATGATATCTCTTTTAAAACTAGTGTTCAGTTCTAAGCACCTTACTCAAAAAAAAAAGGACAAACATACTCTGGTATTTACTGATAGTATTTTACACATTATGCTCAGAATTATTTTTTTTTTTTAAAAAAGAAGAAAACAAAATATTATCCGAGTTGTAAAGTTACAATACTTGCAAGGAAATGTCAGAATTGAGATTACCTTTCTCTCATCCACCTTCATATGCACCTTATCACTGCCATTAATAGTGCCTTTTAAAATTAATTGTGGTTTTCATACAACTATTCAAGGAGTGACATGAAGAGTACCCAATGAACAATTTGTATAGTTAGTCCCATATTTTGTTCTGTACAATATCTAAATCTTGCTTTAAAGGCAAGCATTAAATAATTTTCTCCCAGACTTTTCTATGCAGTGCCATGACCCTGAGGAAACTAATAGACCTGTCTGGTCCTGACTGTCTTCAGCTGGGACTCCCGTCCACCACTGCCCATAGGTCCTGGGACTCCATTTCAGCCCACCATGAGGCATCCAGGCCTTGCTACAGCACTGTCCCTGTTCCTGCCTCCTGTATGAGTCTCTCAGTCCTACTCTGTGAGGACCTTAGCTGGCCCTGTTTCTGTTTTAATCACAGCTGGACTCTCTGGAGAGACCCCTGGACCTGCTTCATTGCTTGCCATGTAGGGTGCTGTCGATGGATGCTGTACCAGTCTTCAGCTCTGCCCCCCGTGTTCAGCCCCTGCAGGATTGAGCTCTGTCAATGAGACCACTGCCTGAGCAGGATCACCCTCAGGCTCCTGGCTTGTGCCCCTTGTGGAGCAGCCCTTCTCCTGCCACTCCCAAATATATGGCAGTAGCTACTACAGTGAATTATTTACAAGTCATACTAAAAGATATTTGCATAACATGCAACAGGTATCATCAAATTATTCCAATTGGCTTTTGCAAAACAGTTGATTTATATGATGTTTTATCAGTTCAATTCATACCTTCTGTTATCTTCATTTAAAAGTGAAATTTTTTATCACTAGCGCAAAGAAAACTCTTGTTTCCCAAGCTGGGCACCCAGAAAATTAAAAACATGTTATTGACATGCTTCTTCAAAACCTTGGCTGAAGTGATTCATCTAGTATCAGGCAAAAGTTATGTGAAAGGCAGAAATCTTGAAAAAATGGAACAGGAGTTCTATCTGGAAATCCAACACTTTCACTCAGAAGAGCAGTCAGCAGCTACTTTCCAAAATAAGGTGTATACAAAGTTGCAATTTAAAAGTAATCATATAAAACCAAACCCTGTTTTTTGTTTGTTTGTTGTTTTTTTGGTTTTTTTTTTTTTTTTTTTGTTTTTGGGGGGTTTTTTTGAGAGCTAGATGTATAAGTGTGAAAGAAAGGGTACACAAAAATCACAAAGATGCACAGGGAGGGCAACAAGAGAGCCCTAAAAATAGACAGTGTCTATAACATGACCCAGAAAGACTCCAAAGTATGAAATTTTGCTGAAAGCTTGGTTCAGATACAGTAGGTAATACTATCTTTCTGCAAACAGATTTTTTTTTAGGTGATTACAAACATCTTATGGAAAGGTATTAATGTTACTGCATTTAGTTCACAGCATTAAACTATTCTATGTTTTCTCTATAGTTTGAGACAAAGATCTAGCATATTAAATATGCTAAATCACGCATATACAGTAACACAAAGATGAAAGTTTAATATTGACTGTACACTCTCTGTAATGGCCCTATCTGACATGCTTCTCTTCCATTTGTTATTGTTTAGCTGCCATTTAAGTGCCGTCTAAACCAGCTAACGGTATTAAGCATCCACTAAAGACAGTCAATGACTGCAAAATTCAACAAGATCCAATTCTGGGGAGGACAATTAAACAAAGAAGTACAAAACTGGATGAGAATGAAGTTGAAGGCCATGAAGTTCACAAATAGCCCAACTGCAAAATCATTTTCAGTCATATAGAAACTTCTTTCAATTAAAATATAAAAAGAAAAAGAAATAGAGTGTCCTTGCTTTACATTCTTTTAGCTCCCCAGTTATATATTTTATGAATATACCTGCATAGTCCCCTGAAAACATTTTTGTCTGTTACAAAATTAAGGGGAAGGTGACGAGTGTAATCTGATTACACTTTCATTGATGTCATTAAGTAAAATGATAAAATCCACTGTCATGCTACAAAATTCCCACAAGCAACTGTACCTCAGTAAAACTTTACTTCTTTAAGTAAAAACCTTTTGCAAAAAGAAAACTCTAGGAAACATCACCTTACTACTTGCTACAGCAATCTGAGAAAATAAATGTCACCACGAAAGATTTAGTAAAGCTTGCATAATTCCACTATCACACTTTCTTAATTTAAAACCCAATTCTCCACTCACACAAATGTGTACTATTTTTCTATTGCACCCACACGCTGGCAAGATCTTGTAAGTCTTGCAAAAGTAATCTATTTCAAGACCTGTATGGAGGCTAAATCATCTTTTCCTTTTTAAGTGCTGACTTATTCTATTCTTTTTTACAGGACTCCTTATACATTTCCTCACCAGAATGTAGTGCCATCCTAAATTCACAATACCAAAACTTTTGACCATACTCTCAAGCTATAGAAATTAAAAAAAAAAAAAAAGCGTCCCAGAGCTCTAGCTTTGAAGACTTAGTTTAATATGACAAGAATTCTGCACACATATATCCAAATATGTAGATAGATATCTATATATCTATGTATACAGATAGATATACATAGATATGACCATACATGTGTATACAGATATACATAAACCTTCTCGGTAGCTTGAACAAGATATACAAATAAAAAACTTCTGCCTTTGCAAGATATTATTTTCTTCTTCCTTCCATCCTCTTAGCTTCCTTCACCTATTTTCTCTGATGCTCATTAAAACTGTAACTCAGTAAGAACCATAAGTTCCCAGCAGTAATAATTGTTCTATTCTTTTGCACTTGTGCAGAACATTGTTCACATATTCTTTGAGATTACAATTCAGACTGGATTCACCAACAGAAGCCTTGACTGACAGTGAGGGCTGTTTTGGGCTCTTACGTGTGATCAAATATCTCTGTAAACTTTATCTTTTGAGGAGTGGGCAGAAAAGAGGAAAATTACATGTTCTTGGTTTTTCTTGTGAAAGACAACTCTAAAATCTTTTAGGTACACATTCCCTCTTTTCTGCAGCTGGTACCAGAATACCACACAAAAACTCATTAAACAGGAAATACAAATGGAAACACAGAAGTACAAAGAAAAACAATTTAATTACAGATACATTTCTCCATATCTGCTAGGCAACATCAATGGTAGTGGATAAAGTGACGACATGTGAAATAACCCTGCAGACAACAAGTTCAGCGAAGAAGGAGGGAGAGGGGTGCTCCAGGCACCGGAGCACAGATTCACCTGCAGCCCATGGAGAAGACCATGGCGAGGCAGGCTGTCACCCTGCAGCCCACGGAGGTCCATGGTGGAGCAGATGTCCACCTGCAGCCCATGTAGGACCCCATGCTAGAGCAGGTGGATGTTTCCAAAGGAGGCTGTGACCCCCACAGGAAGCCCGCACTGGACCAGCTCCTGGCAGGACCTGTGAACCTATGGAGACAGGAGCCTATGCTGGAGCAGGTTTTCTGGCAAGACTTATGACACTGTGAGGGACCCATGCTAGAGCAGTCCATTCCTGAAGGACTGCACCCTGTGGAAGGGACCCACACTGGAGCATTTCATGAAGAACTGCAGCCCGTGGGAAGGAGTCGTGGGAGAAATTAATGGAGGACTGTCTCCCATGGGAAGGACCCCATGCTGGAGCAGGGGAAGAGTGTGAGGAGTCCTCCCCCTGAGGAGGAGGGAGTTGCAGAGACAATACGTGATGAAGTGACCACAACCCTCATTCCCCACCCCTGTGTGCTGCTCAGGGGGCAGGAGGAAGAGAAAATTGGGAGTGACATTGAGCCTGGGAAGAAGGGAGGAGTGGAGGGAAGGTGCTTTAAGATTTGTTTTTTATGTCTCATTACCCTACTCTGATTTGACTGGTAATAAATTAAATTAATGTCCCTAAGTCAAGTCTGTTTTGCCCATGATGGCAATTGGGGAGTGATTTCTCCCTGTCTTTATCTCAACCTAAGAGCCTTTTGTTACATTTCGTCTCCCTGTCCAGGTGAGGAGGGGAAGTGATAGACCACCTTTGGTGAGTACCTGGCATCCAGCCAGGGCCAAACCACCACGTTACCGATTTGACAAACAGAATTCACATCCTCCGCAGATTGGAGATGAAGAATTTTACTGTTCTAATTTCTTTCTAGTAGCATGTTGCATTTTCTTTGTAGTGGACAGATGCTGGATTGTTACACAATAATTAAAAAAAATAAGTATCATTAACAGTGAATCAACACTTGCCATATAATATGAAAACACATCCCTTTGTTGGAGCAGCACTATGCAAAGTAAAATGAAACTGGATGTCCCCTGGTTAGGAATACATGTTACATTCTTCACGACAGTATCATAGAACTATACAATCATAGAATGGTTTAGGTTGGAAGGGACTTTCAAAGATCATCTAGTTCCAACGTCCTGTCATATGCAGGGACATCTTTCACTAGATGAGGTTACTCAAAGCCCCATCCCACCTGACCTTGAACACTTCCAGAGATGGGGATCCACAGCTTCTCTGGGAAACTGTTTCCAGTGTCTCACCACTCTCATTGTAAAAAATTTCTTCCTTATGCCTAATGTAAGTCTACCCTCTTTTGTTTTAAAACCATTGACTCTTGCCCTGTCGCTATAGGCCCGGATAAAAAGTCTCTCTCCGTCTCTCGTATAAGACCCTTTAAATTATCGAAAGGCCACAATAAACTTTCCCCAGAGCCTTCTCCAGGCTGAACAGCCCCAACTCTCTCTGTCTTTCCTCAGAGGACAGATGTTCCAGCTATTTGATAATTTTCATGGCCCTCCTCTAGACCCACTTTGACAGCTCCATGTCTTTCTTGTGCTGGGGACCCCAGAACTGGACACAGTACTCCAAGTGGGCTCTCACAAGAGCAGAGCAGAGGTCCCTTGACCTGCTGGCCACAGTTCTTTTGGTGCAGCCCAGGATATGGTTGACCTTCTGGGCTGTAAGGGCACATTTCTGGCTCATGTCCAATTTTTCATCTACCAGTATCCCCAAGTCCATCTCCACAAGACTGCTCTCAATCCATTTATTCCCCAGTCTGTATGGATACTGGGGATTGTCCTGACTCAGGTGCAGGTCCTTGCACTTGACCTCGTTGAACCTCATGAGGTTCTCACAGGCCCACTCCGCAAGCCTGTTAATGTCCTTCTGGTTGGCATGCCTTCCCTTAAGTGAATCAACTGCACCACTTATCTTTGTGTCATTTGCAAACTGGCTGAGGGTGAACTCAATCCTACGGTCCATGTCATTAACAAAGATACCAGTAGTGTTGGTATCAATACAGACTCCTGATGGGCACCTCTTGTTCCTGATCTCCATCTGGACATTAAGCTGTTGACTCAACTCTGGATGTGGCCATCCAGCCAGTTCCTTATCTATCAAATAGTCCACCCATCAAATCCCTATCTCTCCTATTTAGCAACAAGGATGTTGTGTAGGACTGTGTCAAAGGCTTTACAGAAGCCTAGGTAGATGACAACCTGACTTATAGAAGTCAAGGAAGATTATAATAAAGATAAATAGTGTATGTATGGATAATATATCTGCTGCTATTGCAGAATTATTATGTATCTCTCAAGCTGAAACCTTCCAGAACTCTGAAGTAGACACTGATAAATAATGTTCTGTGACCCATCACACTCTTGATTTTTCACAGTTTTTTTCACTCTTGCTATCATTTTGTGTTAGAAGATGCTCATACACAATTGCACAAAACCCCCACCTATTCTTTCTGTCTTAAATACGTTATCTTTTTCCAATATCTCTCAAAAGCCTTCTGTTGCAAAGATTACAAAAGTTCCACTGCTGCTAGATCATGCAAACTGAGACCTCCACAATCTTATATTCAATTTACATTAATTCATCCATACTCATATGTTTCTTAACAAATTACTTTTTGTTGAAACAACTTTTATATGAAGGCTGGAGTTATTTTAGCATTTACTTTGACTAGAATTAAAACACATCATATAGATTTTAAGACATGTATGATTAACTAAAGTGCACCTTAAAGTTTAAATAAGAAATAATCCATAATTTCAAAATATTAGCTTTAACTATTTTCTCAGATATTTTTAAGATATGAATAAAAGTTAGATTTTAATAATGTTTATTCCTTACCTTGTTCTAAAGTTTGCAGGATGAGGATGCCCATCATATAACGACAAATAATCGTATTCTTCTTCTAGAGCAAAAGACTGAAAGACGATCTGTATTCTGTTTCTTTCTTCTGCTATTATAACCCATGTACAGTTTGCACCATTTGGATATCCATATGGGAAGCCAGGGCTTTCTATAGTGCCATTAAGTCCTTTTAAAGTTCCACCACAGGTATAAATAAATCCTAAAAAAGAACCCAAGGATACAAAAGTTAGCAATCCATTTTTGTATCAACCTTCAATAAAATACACCATTGGAATTCATTATTTCTAAAAAAATTATGAAAATATTTCTTTGCAAGTACTGAATTTAGAAAGGTAAAGCCCATGTTTTAATACAAATCCTGACCGCTTAATGCAAAACAACCCCACCCACTTAACAAATGTGTTCTCCATACTGTTTATGTAAAGACATATGGCAGCATCTTTGCAAATAAATAGATATAAACAACAACTATGAGTAAATTTGGTTGCCTATGAGGCAAAGTATTTACATCAATTACCTTTTTTTTTGTAAAAAGGAAGAGAAGCAGCCAGAGCAAAATAAATCAATATTCTTTTGGTTCAGTTACTATACAGATTAGATCTATTAACCTTCTGCTGCTCCTCCCCAGATTTTTGGGACTGGAACAGGCTGAAAGGCTGTTTATTATGAGCAAGGTTTTTTCAATCAATAATTCTGGTTTATGGAAACTGTGGACTTAAAGACTCAATGTGAATAGCCGTCTGTGGCATCATTATATTATCTCACTGCATTGTGTATTTGTAACCAGAAAAAACTTAGTTAGCTTTTCTATATTTAAGTAAATTATTATGATGAACAACTTACATCTTTTGACTGACCATCAGTGGGTGTGGTGGTTTAACCCTAGTAGCCAGCTAAGCCACACAGAGCCACTGGCTCACTCCCCACTGGTGGGATGGGGAGGGAATCAGACAGGTTAAAAGTGAAAAAATTTGTGAGTTGAGTAAAGACAGTGTAATAAATAGATCAAAAGCTGTGCAAATAGATCTGTCAGCAAAACAGAATAAGGAATTCATTGGCTACTTTGGCAGGCAGGTGTTTAGCCGTTTCCAGGAAAGCAGGGTTCCATCACACCTAACGGTTACATGGGAAGACAAACACCATAACCCTGAACACTCCCCCTTCCTCTTTGCCTCAGCTTTTATCACTGAGCATGATGTCATACGCTATGAAATACCCCTTAGGTCAGCTGGGGCCAGCTGTCCCAGCTATGTGCCCTCCCAACTTTTTGCCCATCCTCACCCTATTTACTGGGAGGCTCAGCATGAGAAACAGAGAAGGTCTTAATGCCGTGCAAGCACTATTCAGCAATAACTAAAACAGCCTTGTGTTATCAACACTGTTTTGGTCACAAATACAAAACATAACACCATAGGATCTACTATGAAGAAAATTAGCTCTGTCCTAACCAAAATCTATCTGCCAATAGATCCTTTTTAATACGAATATCCCCAAATGTCAGAAATGGCCCCTACATTCAAAAGTTGAATTTTCTCAGACTATAAGGAATTTTCTTTTTATACAGAAAATAAATTTTCTGAGAAAAAAAAAATAGAAAAGAAGAATAATTATGAAAAGATCTCACAGAATCACAGAATCACATAGGGTTGGAAGGGACCTCTGGAGATCATCTAGTCCAACCCCCCTGCCAGAGCAGGTCCACCTAGAGCAGGTTGCACAGGAACATGTCCAGGTGGGTTTTGAATGTCTCCAGAGACAGAGACTCCACCACATCCCTGGGCAGCCTATTCCAGTGCTCTGCCACCCTCAAAGGAAAGAAGTTCCTTCTCATGTTTAGGTGGAACTTCTTACATTCAAGTTTGTGCCCATTTCCTCTTGTCCTATCCCTGGGCACCACTGAAAAAAGACTGGCCCCATCCTCTTGACACCCACTCTTTAAGTATTTATAAGCATTGATTAGATCTCCCCTCAGCCTTCTCTTCTTCAGACTAAAAAGACTCAAGTCCCTCAGCCTCTCCTCATAAGGGAGATGTTCCAGGCCCCTAATCATCTTTGTAGCCCTCCGCTGTACCCTCTCCAGCAGTTGCCTGTCCTTCTTGAACTGGGGAGCCCAGAACTGGACATAGTACTCCAGATGGGACCTCACCAGGACAGAGTAGAGGGGCAGGATAACCTCTCTTGACCTTCTGTTCACGCTCTTCTTGATGCACCCCAGGATGTCATTGGCCTTCTTGGCCACAAGGACACATCGTTGACTCATGGTCATCCTATTGTCCACCAGGACTCCCAGGTCTTTCTCCTCAGAGGTGCTCTCTAGCAAGTCAGCCCCCAACCTGTACTGGTGCATGGGGTTATTTCTCCCCAGGTGCAGTAGCCTCCACTTGCCTTTATTGAATTTCATCCAGTTCCTCTCTGCCCTGCTCTCCAGCCTGTCCAGGTCTCACTGTATGGTAGCACAGCCCTCCATCGTGTCAGCCACCCCTCCCAGCTTTGTATTGTCAGCAAACTTGCTGAGGGTACACTCCATCCCCTCGTCCAGGTCATTGATGAGTATATTGAAGAGGACTGGACCCAGTACTGACCCCTGGGGGACTCCACTTGTTACAGACCTCCAACTAGATTCTGTGCCCCAGTAACAACTCTCTGAGCTCTGTCTTTCAGCCAGTTTTCAATCCACCTCACTGTCCATTCCTCTAATCCACACTTCCTAAGCTTATCTATGAGGATGCTGTGGGAGACTGTGTCAAAAGCCTTGCTGAAGTCAAGGTAGACAACATCCACTACCCTCCCCTCATCTATCCAACCAGTGATGCCATTGTAGAAGGCTATCAGGGTAGTCAGACGTGACTTCCCCTTGGTGAATCCGTGTTGACTACTTCTGATAGCTTTCTTTTCCTCCATATGCTTTGAGATGACGCCCAGAACGAGTTGTTCCATCATCTTTCCAGGGATGGAGGTGAGGCTGATCGGCCTGTAGTTTCCCAGGTCCTCCTTCTTGCCCTTTTTGAAGACTGGGATGTTATCGTCTTTCCTCCAGTCCTCAGGCAACAAGTCACTGTGTCCTGGCGGTGCAGGTTCTTTTCTATACTTTTGCTCTCAGTTCTAATGCTCAGTTAGAACAGTTCCTAACTCCTCTAGCTCCTTAGGATATTTTTGCTTTCCATCAGCTTTGCAGTCTGACTGTAGGTTTACATTCACTCTCCAGGCTTTCTGCTCTCTTATACCTTAATTATTAGATCAGTTTTCCTGCTTTGCCTTTTGCACCCCTGAAACTTCTGCTCCCTAAGTGTGCTCAGAGCAAATGTGCTCCCCCCTGCTAGCAGGGGGATTTCATCAACTGGGAGAAAGCACAAAGCGCTCAGCTACTCAGCATGCTCTTTCAGAGAAACATGATATACATTTCATAACAAACTACAAACAAACAAACCAGATGCTGTCTTTTTAATTACATACACATGTATATATTTGAGCTCATTAAATCATCTTCTTTATGGCACACTCACAAGCTTGTCTTCATGTTGAGCATTTAAATGTGCAGAGACCCTTTCTCTGAAGTATGAAGCAGAAATCTCTGAAGAAAGATTTTATTCTTTGTATTGCTATACCGTAAAGTAACTGTTCCTGAGAACAGAAGAGAGACACATCCAATTTTTTTATCTTGGCTTATACTCTTATGAAGTATGATAACTCTTGTACTACAAATATCACTATATCATAGATATATAGGACAGAGAGAGAATGGAGATCATCTTAGAAAGTAATTAGGGCTTTATTTGCCTCATCTGACGTGGATAGCAAATTTTACCTTCTACTGCAAATTAGCTTAGAGATTTCTTTTTCATATCAGTGCCTACGTACATTCATTTGTTATCAACCTTCATTGCTAGGAGTCTGTTTTATTTATGTCTTTCTGCATCTTCCTCATATACTCAAACTATTTTTAAATCTCCTTTATGTGTTATTATTTATTATTTAAGCTCAGCTGTTTTATGGAGCATTTTTTAAAAATCTTTTGGAATACAGTTTGTGTGCAAGTCATTTTACAAAACTAAACTATTTAATATTTATAAGGTCTTCATCCTAGAAATCCAGCACCTCCCACCAAATATAGTCACTGCAATAAGACTTTTAAAATAGCTAAGTGTGCATGTAGTTATCAATTTCATTTTTCCTAGAAATCTCTTGATGATGCCTACTTCAATTGAATTAGACAAAACTTAAAGAGACTTGAAAATTAAATAACATGCACTGTGAAGTTCTATGCATCTCCCCAGACCAAGTGTGGAAAGCACAGTGTGAACTTTGACTCAACGTCATAATACAGCTCCATAATTCAGAACCTGTGTCGCTGTTGCTGTGTCTAAGTCAGGGTAGCTATCAATTACCTATGTACTATTCTGTTAATTCAATGCAAGCTGTAAAGAACAACTCAAATAGTAGATCTGTGACCAAAATAAAATTATATTTTTCCCAAACAAGAACAGAGCCAAAACAACAAGGAAGTGCCTTGTGAGATGATACACTACTTATTAAAGAATGTAATGCTTCATATTGGATCCAGTGATTGTTACTGTCCATACATTTATATGAAATATAAACTTCCATGACATATAAAAGTTCCACTTACTCCTTTTACTCCATAACCAAGCTCTAACAAAAGAGAATTATTCATATGCTCCAAGACGATATAACCTGGATATTTTTCAACTCTAACTAGCAGAAAATAACACAGCTATGCATGTGTCAGTAGACAAATTTATAATTCCAAGAATAGACAAAACAAACAATGAATTTTGATGGGCCTACCCTTTTAGTCTGTAAAATAAAAAATCTTGCCAACAGAATCCATACAACATGCACTTTAATCTCTGCTTTCATATGTTAATCCATTCTGTAATGCTCTTCACCTTGGCAAATGAACTTGGTTACATTCAAATAGATAACATGCATTAACTAACTGGTCTGATCAAATGTTGAAGACATGACATTTATTTTCACCAAGCAAAATTCATGCTGAAATTACTAGTAACATATACTGTGATCTTTTTCATCTAGATTTCAGAACTGGCATTCAAAACAGAATTTACTTGCAAACTGTTTTTTATTAAAGAGAAGGTTTGATTCAAAGCATGAGATAAAGACTTTTGAAAAGCTTGAAGTTAAACTATAAAATAAAGATATTTGTTGAAGTAAGTGTGAAGATGAACACCACCACTGATTATACTCTTTTAATAGTATGATTCAACGTTTCCATTGTATTGTTTTCTATCAGATTTTAAAATTCAGATGTTTAATTCTCATCAATTTTACATGGATAAATATGTCTTGAAATCATAAAACACTGCCGCTCTTCCAGATTTCAGTCATCCTTTGATTCATTGTGGGATTACAGTAAGCATTAGTAACTTAATCTATTTATTCAACTTGCATTGGCTTCTAACTAAGCAAGTAATACTCAATGCTATATCCATACCCTTTCCCCTTGGATGCCCCATAACTCTACTGAGTACACTACAAGATTGTCTTTTGTCTTTTCTTTTCCTCATGACTATTCAATTTACTTTTTAATAACATATTTCCACATCCCTCACCTTCCCGGTACTCCACAACTTTTGTTTAATCTCCTTTGTTTAATGTATTCTTTAATAGCAGTCATCACCATAACATAATTATACTGCGTCTGCATTGATTAACACACTCAGACATTTCTAAGACATTCCTTGTGTATTTCCGTATAAAGAGGTATTCAGTGCTTGTTATCATTGCCTTTAAGAGCAAACAGAAAACGGAAGATGAATTGTTCACATGCAGCTTTTTTGCTTCTGTATATTTTCTGATGCCCCAATCTTTCATCTCTTTCACTTACACCCATCTTAAAGCACAGTTAATCATAGCTCAAAGTATTCATTAGCCACATCATCTATGTTCATATCCCCTTTTTTGTGCAATCTACCTATTTGCAAACTTGTTCCTTTCCCCCAGATGGTGGTCCCCTTTCATTCAGAATCCATCAACTTTACTCACTTGTCTCTCCTGCTCTTTGCATGTTTCTGCAATACCTTTTTCTACTTGTGATCTTTGATCACTTTACTATCTTTGGCAGCAAGGAGTAGTTAATTTTCATGATGACCATAAATCAGGAAAGATTGTTCTCCTAGTTCTCTTCTGGAGAATTCTGGAGAATCCGTCCTGAGTAGGAGAAGGCTTAAAATGGCAAGGTAGCAAAATAAACAACTGGATCTCATTTAACAGAAGCATCCATAACATTTTTGTTGCATATATTGAAATAAATACTTGTTGTCATTGTGTCTATTTCCTGTTGTACAACAGAAAACTGTTGTTTCCTATAACTGAAAACAAAAAGGCTTTAACTTCAATAGATTTGCCAGTCTTTGACGAACTTTAAAAAAGATGTAATATAAAGCTACCACCCTGTAAGTCATTTAACAGAGGAAGATTATCACTCTCACAGGAAAATACAGGGTTTTTTTCCCTTACCCTTAGGCACTTAATTACTTTGGTTTGTACATAACTCTTTGACAGGGTATAGCCTTCTGCTTCTATATTAAGAGCATTGCTACAACCGCCACAAATGAGAGTCTGGTTTCAACAAAGTCAGTTGAAATACAGTCAGGTTTTTATCTTCAGTATGTAATTAACTTTTCTTCGAAGGCTATTTCAATAGTTCTCTCCTATTTCTCATGTAATATCTCAAATGTCTTATAGACAAGGGATCATCTGTTCCAAAATAACTGCCTCCTTGCTCATGCAGCCAGAGAAGGGTAATCTCTCAGATGTGACAAACATCTGGGCAATTGAACTTGACATAAAACCAAGAGAGGACATTTGGAATCTCATCACAGAATGAATTAAAAATCTTTTCTGGGATTGAAAGCCTGCCATACTTAATACCCCTCAGACATACTAGTGCTGCCAAACTTGCACGGGAATCAGTTTTATTATGTATGGGGAGATTGTAGATAGAAATTAAAGGTTTGGGCGATTTTAAAAAGAATTTGGTTTTCAAATAATATAATTTCTGGTCTCAGTGGCATTTGGCCACTCTGCTTCTCTCTCCTGTGTTTAAGAATAAACATTTTGAGCTATGACCTCCTCATTTTAGGAGAATTTATTATGAAAAGTGATTTCATCAGTACTCTGTGCCCTTTTTTCTTTTTCTACCTACTCTTCCTGCAATTCTTCCACTTGAAAAGTGGAACGTAACCAGCATAAGAAACCAGAAATTTATCCAGGAATCTTCCCAGCAGCCCTAAAGACAACACAATATTAAAGGCATGGCTGACAATGAATTCATGCAGATTTCATGTTTGACTACATGGGAAATTTTCTCTGCGGGAAAGATATGAACAGATCAGTTATTGAAAAAATAATATTTTACATTTCATTTTCACTGTTCCCTTTCCGCAAAGCTAACCACATGTCTAAAGATTTTGTACTGTGCTTCATTTGTTCTCTTATTTTTTTTTTAAATGGGTGATCTGAGAAACTGTTAATTTCATAATTAAATCACAATGTTTTTAAAGCTTAGAACCATCATTTAACAAGTCAAAATGACGAAGAAGACCACTCCCAGAATACTGTGAACTGCCAATAGCATTTTGAAGCATTTCTGTTCTTTTAGAAATAACAAGTTTTCATTTGCATAGACTTCTTAATTGATTTTCAAATAATATACCTTAGAGCAAAATTCTCTTTTCATTAAAATGTGCTGGTAAATAGTCAGCCCTTTCCACGTGACCTACATGAAAGACAGTGGCAAGATACAACCACTACAGTAGCAAGTCAAACTAAAACTTCTGAAGCAGTTTATCATTGCATCATCCATGCAATAAATTGCTTCTAACGCTACATTACTGTTGCATTTATTTCTTATTATATTTTAAATGTTGATAGAGAAAAGGTTTTACTGCAAATTTCAGGTCTTTGGGTTTCTGGGATATAAGTAGATAACAAGGTTTGAAAAAGTTATATTTGGGAAAAAAAAAAAAAAAGAGTAAATTAAGTTGTCCACATCAGAATAATTAACTAATGACACTTGGAAATTGGCAAATATCAAAATTCTTAAATAAGGGAAACAGCCAGACAATAAGAAGTTTCAGCAGTCTTCGCTCTTGGCACTACTAGAATATGAGCAAATAACCTCTTAAAAAAAAAGTTTAAAACAAAAGTAACTTCTGTAGAAATTAAGATACATTTAGTACTACACTTTTTAGTTAAATTTCAAATGTCCAAAAACCTTAATTACAGTTTTCACACTAATTGTAATGTAACAGCAGAACAGTCAATATAGTGCTGACTTGAATTCCGTAAATTGAAAGCCCATTGGTATACACAGTAAACCTCTGTCACTATATAGCCAGTTCATTAAAATCTAGGATCTGGGATACATGTCTAATGAGATTTACAAAGACATTCTAGTGAACGAAAAAATAGTAAAGAAAAGCACAGTTACAGTGTATCACATCTGGTAGTTTGAAATCTTGCAGCAGTTTCAGATAAGTAACAGAAAACACATTATTGCAAATCTAAGTAACCTGTGTAAATTAGCATATAACTTTAGAGAAAGGAAGAAACACTTTCCATAATCCTTCTAAAACATCACAGATTTAGTCAAACTCAAAAAGGCAGGGGGGAGAAGGGGGAAGAAAACCCAGAATGGTGAAAAAAGTTCCAGTAAGCATTCAGCTAGGAAATAAACATTATCAAATAAATATGATGCTGGTTTGAAGTGACTTCAACAAGATTAGAAAAGACTTTGAAGACTCAGTTCTTGGAAAACCAGGACAAAATTAAGGCTCTTTTTTAGGTTTCTGCCAATAGAAACTGAACATAGGAATGGCTCAGTATTTACTGTGTACTACCACAGACAGTCTTCCTATACTCTATTTCCTTCTTTCAAAAAATAACAGGCAACCTTCTATGGCAGCTTAGATGGCTTTAGATGTAAACTACCTAGAAAGTCTTTTCATTCACTCACAGGGATTACCTTCAGAAAAGATGCAATTTTTAAAAAAGAAACAAAAAACTTCTTGCTTTAGACCACATGGAAATTCAGACTTCCAAAACCCTTCTCTAAACCTGGGAAGAAAAAAAAATGATCTAACAAATGTTTCACACTTCTGGAACATTACCATTCTCGGTGAAACAGAGGCTTTCTCAGTGAAACATCTATAAAAACCTGATGTCAATAGCTACCCTGTGATGCCATTACTACAGGGTTTGGACCACTGTACCAAATGCACTCCATGCACTCTATAACAGCCTTAACTACTGGAGGGCAGCAAAATTAAAGATGTGATCAGAATTAAAGGAAGCAGGAGTTGCAAAAAACAACTATAATTTTGATTTATTCCAAGCAGTGCCAAAACTTTTTGAGTTAAATAGGAGACAGATTTGAATTACATAGGCAGGATCTCAATCCCTGTAGTGAATGTATTAGCAAATACAGCTCTTCTGAAGATGGGCAAGAGGAACAGAAGTGAAAAAGAGGAAATACAGTAAAGAACCCTAGAGAGTAAAGGAAAAAAAATGTCCTTCCATAAGTAGACACATAGACAAACACACAGTTATGACATTATGGCACACTGGGATGGGTTTTCTGTTTTTCATTTTCTAGATCAGATGATAGTGAAAAAAATGCCACCACTTCAAAAATCAAAGAGCCACAGACTATATAAGGGTCAAGTGAATGCAGGGAGGTCAGGAGATCTTATGAAGGATTTGACACTATGGCACAGTTTATGACTCAGTTTTTAAAAACGGGGAGAAATTTAAACATTTTGGAAACTAATGATCATAAATGGTAAATATTTGAGCACGATATTTCTACAGATTTTTCTGTTTGAAGTACAGTTTTATGAGTTAGGAATCTCATATCAATCTACAGATTTTAAACAAATTTTATTTTATATCACTGACTTTGTTGTTTGAACTTTTAACAGGCATTACCACAGTGTTTGTCTTTGTGATTTTAATGATGCATTATTAAAGAGAAATGTCTATACTGAGGTATCAAGGGTTTTTCTAAAATGAAACACACTAAAAGATCCATACATAAAGAATTCTACACCAACCACAAAGTTTAGTCAGTAAAAATCTTTTGAAGATCAATGTTTTATGTCTGCTTTTTAAAATAATGTATGTTGGAATAGGATTTCCTAAAAAAAAAAAACCACTTTAAATAAACATTTTAAAAACATAAAGAATTCTGTCTTCATTTACTCATACTCTTTAAAAAAAGTAATTTTTGATTGAAGTAGCATTTTGCTGTGTAGAAAAAATCCTTCTCATCTATAACTCTACAGACTTTTATGATTTTTTTCAATGCTTTCATGTGTCTGAATGCAAAAGTAATTTTTCAGGTATTTTCAATTCTGCTCACTTTTTAATTTTGAATGAATTCCCATTGTACATTTCTGAATTTGCAGTAAGTCAAATTATTAACATCTTTATCATGTACTTCTTTCATAAAGATTTTTTTTTTTACCATAAGCCTTATGTCTTGCCTTGGTTATAGAGCCAAGCAATACAATCAAATGCTATTTCAGATTTTATTTTGGTCCCAGTGGTCCCAGGACCATTGAAGCTGTTGTTTTTACTGTATGTATTTATTCTGGTCCTTTCCAGAGACAGCCTGCTTCATTGAAGAGGCAGCCAGGTGAACTACATACACAGGGCTGTTAAGGAGGAACCCAGCGTATTACGGTAAAGTTTTGGGAGCTTATGTGAATAACCAGGCTTTAAACTTCACTTAATGATTGGTTTCTCTGGGCAGCTGTCCTTACTATGACAGTGAATTACAGAGAGAGGAGCAAGGGAGAGAACATTAACTTATTCATCCACCCCAGCTGATTTTGCCAGTGTACCAAGTGAGATAAAAACCGCCATGTAGAGTCATCATCATCAAGAAAAGCTGAGTTTTCTCTCTGCCTGGCTAGTTAAAACATGGAGCTACACTGTGACCATTTGCAGAAAAGGAAAAGAGGAATAAATATTTAATCATATCACTGGTGTCATCTTTTCCCTCCTCCCTTGAAAATAACAAACAGAGAAACAAACAAAACCTCAACCACTCCATCCCAGCATCAAAGAAAAAGCCATTTGTTCTCCAGAAGTGACCAGTTAACCTTTTCCATATTACTGCGAACAACATCTTCTAACCAAAAATGTTGGATCATCTGAATTCGGGGTGCAGCAAAAAAGTTAGACAAGGTTATGTGAAAAGTCAGATTAAAGAATTTCTGTAGAAAAGGAATATAGAAAAATTTTTAATGACTGAAAGAAAAGCAATAAAGGCAAACAGCACAGCACTGAAGTCATAGAAACGGGAAGCAAAAATATTGAGGTAAACAGTTCTGATTTGGATGGTGTAGTTTAACTTGGCATGTAAAAATTTTTGAAAAGTTATACCATTCTCTTTTAATAAATTATTCTTGTAAATACTGAGATTTTATTGTTGGATAGTTGTCTTCACGTTCATTTGTATGGGATAAAGAAATTTGGCATATTACTTTTTGCAGTATCTACTGACTGGAATTTGGACAGACTTTAGCTAATGTGCTAGGTATTAAGGATTCACAAATGCCTTTTACATGCTATTACCTTATTACTATTGCCATGCAAACCCTTTATGTGTGAGAAAAATGTAGATGTCTGATCCGAGTCTTTCTTCTTGGGTTTCATCAGCACAAAAAAAAACGGTGCTAATTATTTCTTGAGACTTAATGATGATTTGTTATATAATAGCCCATGGCACAGCCTTGGACATTCAGTTCCTCCCTCCTAGCCATTAATACTCAGCAGGGACCTGTGTGTCTTCTTATCAAATAAGCAAAACATAATTTTCTATTAAATTGTGTGACTTCACATCTTTAATTGATGTGCTGCCTGGTTTTAACGTATTTCACCTTTTGACAACTGTTACTCCAAGTGTCGTGTCCATTCTACAGTACTGCTGCCTGCTTTCAGTAGCTAATATTTCTGAACTTAATCAGCACCCTTTATGGCTTATCATGGATAATCATCCCCTTTGACATGACAAACTAGCTCCAACAGGAAAACTATTACTTTGAAACAAATTCTACTGCATTGAAATATTCTCAGTAATAAACTATCTCCACAGAGTATTAAAGCTTGTCGAAGTGTAAACTAGGAGAAGAGAGACCTTTGTGTCTTTCTCAGGTTGAATCAGTCATATTCTCTTTATTTAATATTAGAGAGTCGCAGTGTCTTACCTCACATTTTCAGACAGGAGGCACTTTTTTTGTAAGTCTGGGAAAACAGGATGCTAACAGGATTGTGGAAGAAGCAGAGACCAGAAGAAGGAACACAAGAAGCAGGCCTGCACGTCCAGACGACCCGTAAACAACGCCTGGCGCCCGACTGATGGAGGGGAATTCC
>KZ505636.1:2583322-2630869 GCA_002844005.1 Limosa lapponica baueri
TGCCATGAACTGTACTTTAAAATGTTTAAACAAGTGAAATTACTTAATAATGTTATTTTAGTTTGTTCAATGGATTTTATGAAAACTGGAGGTTCCAAATTTGTGTTCCTTTACAAAATGGAAGCAGGTTCTGAAATCACAGTATTTGCTCCAAAACAATTTCTGAATGGTAATGCTAATGTATTTGGCAGAATGCCTCTCTTCTAATTAGTTTTTTAAGTATGATATTTAGTATAGCTCTTTAAAATTATATAACAACATTATGTGGGCAAAAATGTGACTTATGTATTGCATTCCACCTATTGAGCAGACTACTTTCATGCAGTTAATGTAATACATCCCAGGCTTTATTTATCTGTGTAAGCATGCCTTGAAGTCTTTTTCCGCCTTGGGGTACTTCTAGCGCTTGGCACTATTTTTGCTTACAGGCATGGAAATGAATTTTCTCATCTTGGGATATGAGGATCCTAATTGTGTCTGCTCAGCAGCAGTTCAAAACCACTCATTTTCAACCACTGTGATATCGTTCCCAGTTGGGTCAGCCTTTGTTTTACAGGGATCATAACAAATTGGCCACCTCTTGATTTACATGTCATTCTTCTTAAGTAAAGCTCAGACATGAACATTAAGAATTAGTATTTTATTTTATACTATGGTAAAACAATACAAAAGTAACAGAAACAAAGCCTGCACACAAAATGGCAGAGATGATTTCACCATTGAAATAAAGGGTATGTGCCTCAGATAGACTAACTCCTCTGCAAGTATTCAGTTACCAAAAATGTAAATGTGGTTTCACCAAAAAATATCCATGCTAGATTAGGTTATGCAGCTTACAGGGGAGGCACTGAAGCTTGTAGTCTTAAAATCCAAAAGTTATTACAAAGCTTGCATTTAGAGACAGCTAATTTTTCACACTATTTAGCACTGTGTAACTTTTTGTAAGTTCATACAAGTTCAAAAGCACATTAATGCTGGCCTCCATTGGAACTGTAAATCTTAGTACTCCTGAAAACTCAGCCTCTGGGACGTTGGATCAGTTACTGACAAACACACAACCAACTTAAAAGTTTCTTTTAAGCCATATATGTAGGATCATTAAGGACTCTGGATCACAGAGAATGTATGTGGATTTTAGGCACCTAAATCCAGACTTCTGATCCTGAAAATCCTTGTTCAGCTCAATGCAGGAGGTGTCTACATTTCATTGGCAAATTAATTTATCGCTTCAAGCTCTTTAGAGGCTTAAAAAGACAATCTTATTCTATGATGATTTCCAATCTAAATAGTGTGCCAGTTTCTCCTAATTACTTCTCTATGGAGCCATACTTGTTTTTTGTTTATATCTGGAAGTAATTTGTCACAAAGCTTTGTTGCTTGATGTTGTTAAAGAGCTTTATAATCTTCTAAAGGAACAGTTACGGAAGTGTGAAATGTTATCGGGATTCACATGTTTTCATTGTAAAGAAATTAAAATCCTTTGTAAAGTCCTACTTCTACTTTTTAAAATATGAAAATCCTGAAATTAAAATATTAGAAATTTTAACAATGGGAAGTGCTGCCCACTTAGTGACCAGTGTTATCAAGGCTAACCGCAAATTTTTGGTTACCTCTAACTGCCAATCCTCCTCACTTCCAACCCTTTCTTTATTCACTGTGCATCTCTTACTGCCCTCACTGCACAACTAGGGATCCACTGATGCAGAAAAATACAAGTGGTATTTGCCTACTATTGACAAAAATTAATTGTAGCACAATGTTGTCAATGGACAAAATGTTATGATATTTTCCTTTCATATTCTTCTTCCATACTTAGCTTTATTGTCCAATAGTGCAAGGAAGAAGAAAAAGCTTTTAATAAAAAATTATATTAATATTCCTGTTCAACTCTCCTTGTCTCAGTGGAACCTGAAAAGCTATGCATGCTTATCCAGTGCTGTGTAAAAATATTTTTTTCTTTTAAACAGAAAAGGTTAAAGAGTCTAAAAGATCTGGAGTTGCAATCCCTGAAATACTTCCTCTGTTGTCCTGGGAGTCCGACAGTCAGCAGAGATGAGATGAGATGCTTCTCGTATCGGTTGCTATGCAACCTCTGTAGCATCCCACGAGCTCAAATGTCTCTGTCCTATGCTTCACACACAAAATGGGGAGAAGAGCTGTCAGCTTGGGGGTTTCTGTCAGTATTTTCAGCTTACTATTTAGTCAGAAGAAGTTGTTTAGAAAGATCTAGAATAGTGAAAAGTAAAAACTGAAAGAAAACTTAACAATGGGCAATATGATTTAGAAAACAATCTGTATCAATATCTTATATGAATAGCTAAATAATACTTTGTTCAAAGTACTCCTGAATCCTTAGTCCTTTTTTCCTGACTTGTAACAAGACCTGGGCAAAGATATTTTTTCTGAATGTCCTGTAAAATCTGCATTTCCAACAATATTCCCATTCAGAAGACAACAAGCCTGAGCTGGAAATAGGAACTTAAGAGCAAGAATCAGATAAGGGAAACAGGAACTTTTACATGGATCTCCTGCACTCTAATCTCCATTTTATTGACTCTTACATTCCTAAGTAAAGTAGAAGTGAAACATACTTTCTCTAATTAAAAAAAATGCTGAATTAGGTACTGAAAGGTTTTTCTTTCTATTATGTCTGAGCTAGTCTACTTGTAGTGCTAACCTTTATTCCTGCTTCTTTTTTTTTTTAAAGACAATTTTACAAGTAGCTTAACATTACAGTAATGTATGCAGTTGCCACGCTCCTTCAGTTCACCTGCATTCATAATGATGAAATAAGTGCTTGAGTATAATATAACCTGCTTGTCAACAAACTGTTTTATAGGAAATTATATGATATCATCTAATTTTATCAAGAATTGGCACCCAAGTTAGTAACTCCGTGTGTAGTTAAACCTGAGTTCTTTATGGCATCGTAACTCAGATGATAGTGGAGAAATCTGGTTTTATTATGTCCTAATTAAATGCATAAAACTTAACCCAAAAAAATCCAAAATGAACTTCAGATGCATTGCATTGGTATATAAAAAAAAAAGTTTAACTTTGTGTTGCCCTACTGTCCTACTTATGAAAGCATAGTAGATTAAACCTCAAACTTAGTGGCCTGTATAATCGCTAATTTTGTGATATCTGCCAACACACCTTGCTTTGTTTTTCTCCTCCATTTAAAAAAAAAGTTTTGACACTGAAATATTCCACTGAAAGACTGTGCACTGAGTCTGGTCAGAAGCAGGTTTTGGTTCATAGAAGTTCATAAGGTTCTTAAAAAAAGTACTGTATAAACAGCAGATGTTCTGATAGAGGAGTAAAGCAGACATGAATTCACGTGGTAAATAGCAGATGAAATGGAAGTTGAAGGAAAGACATTAATCATCCCCAAATGGAATTAAAAGTATTGTCTTCATATGGTATTTATTCCCTAATTACTTGCCTGTTTCCTCTGTACACAGCTAATTTACAGAATAAAAAATATTGGGCAGCTCCTCCTGAATTTTTAAACATGCATAGAAAAGAACTAGGCACTTTTTGAAGCTTATCTACAAATTCAGTGTGAAATTCTGAGTGTTCCCACCTTGGAAAATTAAGTCATATATTCAGATGGTTAACTAGATACTTGGAAGACACTTTTATTTAGATCTTATTCACATTTCCAAAACCTGATCATTTGAAATTGAGTTCTAGAAAGACATTTTTCCTACATTCCCATTAAATGAAATAAAACAAAGAATGACCTATGAGATGTAGCTGTACTGTGCTAATCTTTTTGTAGATATTTTATCTTTCTCAATACTCATTTTGCTGCATTTTATAATAGATTAGTGAATTAACCTGACATTCAGGTTAATTCATTCTATTTTTTCTGATATATCTTTCCTAAATGATTTAGTTTGTGTGATGAGATAAAGCACTTTAAAGGAGGTTTTACTAAGTATTAATTTTTACATTTATTTTCCTCCCAGTTTGGTGTCATCCAGCAACTTGCTGAGAGTGCACTCCACAGCCTTCTCCCAGTGATTGATAAAGATATTAAATAAGACAGGCCCAGGACCCTCCACTTGCCACCAGAGTCCAAACACAGTCTAACCCGTTAACCACTGTTCGCTGAGTTCAGTCATCCAAATAGTTTTCACCCATCTGGTTTTCCACCCATCTGGATCATAACTTTTAAACTGTGGGTAATAGTGTCACAAGTCTTGCTGAAGTCAATGATATCCACTGCTCTCTCCTCATCTGCAGACCCATCATTTTATCATATAAGACTATCAGATTTATCAGGTGTTATTTACCCTTTGTAATCACAGCTCAGACTCTCTTCTGAGCTACGCATTGTTTTTTGCCTCTTTGAAATTACCTTGGTTTACTTCTAGCAGTGTTTATTGTCTCTTTTTTCCACCTTCCTCTCAAATGTTTCCCAGATCATTTAAACCCAAAATTTGATATATACTTGTGTATTTAATTTAATCTCATAGAAAATATTTTTTATTTGATGTTACATTCCTTGATTTCAAAACTTTATCTGTATCTTATGCTATGGCTATATCCTCATATATTTAAATATATGTTTACATATATATTATTTTCCACAGTAAGAAGACTCCTTATTACAGACTTTGATGTAATCACAATTAAAGAAAAAAAAAAAAAGGAACCAAACAATTATTATTTCTCTAACATAGTGTAAATCCTGGTATAACAATGATCAATTAACTTAATTATAAGGTAGATTTGCAATGTTGTTTGTTTGTTGCCGTTTTTTTCTTACAATCTCCAGAGAAAATGAAAGAACACATTTAATTAGCTTCATTATTTAGGAACTAATATGACAACAAATAAAGAAATAGAGTTTCAAAGATAAAGTCAGCACGTGGGAGGAGCTTTGTCCTACATGGATGAAATTTAGAATATGTGCTGACTTGATTTTGAAGTGCAATGTACAAGTTTGCAAATGTACAAGTTTAAATCATTGTCCGCACATATACACAGACGTACTATTCACAAGAGAGTTGGAGTTCTAATTTTAGCATTGCACTTTGGTTTTCTTCAAGTGTTTTAATATTATTTCCCATTTTGAAAGTGCTTCTTTTCACAAGGAAATCAGAAAAAGCTCATGTGAAATTTTGCAATCAGCCAGAGGATCAGGTTGCAGAGGGTGTTTCCTTCCTTTTCCCTTGTATGACTATTTTAAGGGACAACATGGTACTGTTAAGTAAGGAAGAGAAGTAGTTGACTAGATCTATTTTCTTGTCTTGTTGAGGAGTTGTGCATTAAGGAAGAAGGTTAAAGAACCAAAAAAAAGCTTTAGAAAATGTATTCTAATAGCTATTACAGCTCTAGCTCCTATGCTCTCGGGACCAGAAAGATAATGTGTATATAACAGATATGTCAAAATTACAGACTGATTTATTTAAAAGAAAGTATGAATCCATAACTTATTCAACTATACAGGTAAACTATTCTTAAACAAAATTATTGTCATTTTAGCTTACTTGAAAGTAATTTGAACAATTCTGGTCAAAACCTTTGTGTAAGAAAAATGCAAACCAGGGACAAGGCATTAAATATTCCTGACCAGCTTACTTCCCCGCTCTGATTCTACCAAAACAAAGCATTGCTATGAAGCAATTTATAACCACAGGAAAGTGTTTTGGTTCCTCCAGAAATAATAAGATACAGATTGTTTAACCTGTATCTTAACCATTTTCATATCCTAAAATCACCGAGTGGTACTTTCTAGTCTGTAAAGTATATGTTTTCCTTTGTATAGCCACTGCCTTAATAAAGACGTATACTTTTAGTAAGTCACTGGATGAAATGGAGGAACAGAGAATGAAGAGTTAGTTTTCAGATGTCTTTGTCACAAGTGGTCACAGACGAAGACACGAAAACATACTTTTCTGAACCACAATTCTCATTTCCCCACCTTTATTTTTAGTCAAATTATTTACATTTAGATTCAGACATTTTTGAGAATCAAGACTAGAGATCTGGAACAGTTAATTTAAAAAATAAAGATTTAATTGCTTATGCAGTTCAAATGCTTATAACTAGCTACCTCAAAAGAGTAGTACAAGTGTTTAATGCAAATAAAAGATGTGAATTCTCATCTTTAAACTTAATGGAACATTCAAGGGGACAGTTAACACCACATTCACAATCAGGTTTTTCAAGAGAACCATTTCAGAATTTCCTTTTAAGTATATATATACTTCACACCTTCACTTTCTTCAAAACCATTATTTAGAACTTTCCACAGAGCAGCACTAATATTTCACAAGCTTAGAATGTCAGTCTTTGAGAGGTTATTGTTCAACGGAATAAATAAATACATGTCAAGAATGTCAAGTATTATTTATAATACTATTTGTGTTTATACATATTTGGTGTACACAAGGCAGCTAGTAGGTCTGAAAACTTTGTAAAGAATCAATATAATGTGATTAATAAATAAGTTATTAAAAAATATTAATAAAATCCCAGAAATGCCAATTTTGGGAGTACATGAGAAAAAAAATGAAGTCTTTAAACACATCACAATAATATATAGATGAAAGCACTTATTCAAATATATATATGTCCATCCTAAATGTGTAGATTTGCTCTTCTACATATTCTTGTAACTTGCTTCCCCAGACCACCCAGTTTTCTTCTCTGCTGTTAAATTGGACTGTCAAGTGTTACATACTTAACCCTACTCTTCCTCTTTATTAGGATTATACTTGCTGAATGCAAAACCTGCAGATGTAGGTAGATCGAATTCAACTTGCACTCAGTTCCCCACATTTTTTAACATATAAAATGGGCTATATACAAATACACATGCACATGCACATACATTCCTCACTCAAACTTTGAGTCTTAGCCATCCCTGAATCGCTACTATAGCTATCATTCAAAATACACAGAATACAGAGTTGTTTGCATGAGAATCCATTCTCTTATTATTCTCATGACACTTCCTGTGTTTATTTTATCTAAAATAAAAAATTTTAGATAATTTGGATTTTCAGAGCATCAAATATGTTCTCAAAATAATTCAAAACTAGTGCATGACTACGTGGAAGGACACGAAAACAAAACATAATTATTAATAGTTATCTAGGTATGTAGAGCACTGATGTTTTATAGTCCTCAAACAGGAATATTACCAAACATATTACTAATATAAACACCTGAACATGGGGCCACATGCAGGTACAAACTGCATCTGATATGTGGTATCTGATATGTGATATCACTTACTGATTTGTTGTAACTGTATTTCAGATTTTTTCCTACTACTTTTCCTAAATCAGTTAAATTCAGTTACTTGATTTCTGAAACTGAATTTTGATCAAGAATTTACATGAGTAGAAAAATAATAACAACAAAAAATGAAGGAATTTAAGCCATTATTAAAGCCATCTTGGCTGAACTGAAGAGAAAAAAGAGAGAGGAAAGTTTTAAGACAATCCTCAATAAGTGACTGGAACAATCATTGACTGCAGAGCGTGTTCCAATCTTTTGCTGTCTCAAAGTAGGAAAGAATGTCTGTCTGGGAGATATACTTAAGACAAACACCATAGTGTCCTTATGTGCAAAGGTAATGAAATCATCTTATTATGTTCCTATCATACAAGAAAAGAAACTACAGTATTTAATTGTAACTTTGGCCTTCAAAGCAGCCTAATTCTGACAGTGTTAAATTATAATTCTTAAATCCAATAGTAGTGCAGACACTGAAAACAGTAAAACACTTTCTCTTTCATATAATTTTTTTAAAATAATTTTTTCACATACAGGTCTCAAATGAGTAATTTGAGTCAGATTTGTAGCTGTCATAGATCTTAGCAATGTTCCAAATTTAATAATATCTTATTTGGACTTAAAAAAATAACCACAGAAAACTCATGTCCTCACTGCCAAATTCTGAAACATGCTGTGATATTTAAAGCTTCTAGTTCTTTAGAGAAAAAGAGACAAGAGTTCAGTAAACATATTCTACCATCTGCTTGGGATTCCATAAATTAGAGATGTCTGGGTATTTTTAACTGCACTCATACAGACTTGGATATCTTTTCTCTGTTTTGCATCTGTCATGTTTGGCTCCTTGGTATAAAACTAACGGAGTCTAAAAGATATGTAACATGTCCTTACTTCTGGATTGTGAGAGTGCAAAAAGATACTTACAACTCTGCTGAAGATGTTAATATTTACTACAAGGCATTTACTATCTTTCTATTAAATGCTAAAATTCTTTTATCATCTATTATCTTTCTATTTGTTGACAACTTCCAGGAACATTATCAGGAAATAAACCTGTACAAAGAAAGTACAAGTAATCTTGAAAATATTTCCCTTAAAAAACGAGATACTATTAACTGATTAGGTTGCTGGTTTTAGACAAATAAATGACCCCTAACATTTTTTATCTCTTGGCAATAGATTTATTTTTTGTGATTTCAGTAGATTGAAAAGTAAATATTGATTTTCTAAATGCTTTCCTGAAAGTCTGTGGAAATCAGATCATTTTGACTACAGTTATCAAGAATTTTCAAGAAGAAATTAATAAAAGAAAGAGTGCATCTGGAAATAAATGGAATGGGAAAAGTTCCCATCATAGTTCTTAAACAGGCCTCCAGCAGAGGTAAAGGAAAGTTTCAACTTTGTTCTATTTTATAGTTGATGGGTGGTAGCAACCATAACTATTTATTTTCTTCTTTATGCAATATGGAAAGAATTACAATATAGTGACTGCATTTTCTGTACTACAGTATTCCCATTGTAGGGCATTACTGAAATACTTCTGTTTCCCATACAATCTTCATAGAGAAGATGGTGAAGTCTGCGCTAGATGAGCAGACAGTGAAGTGAATTGAAAACTGGCTAAATGGCTGGGTCCACACCCTCTGGTGATCAGAGAGTCACACAGAATCACAGCATGAAGTCCAGTTGGAGGCTAGTGGTGGTGGGAGGAGCAGCTGATATGCCAGAGGGTCATGCTGCCATCCGGAGGGACCTTATAGGCTAAAGAAATGAGCCAACAGGAACCTCATGAAGTTCAATAAAAGGAAGTGCCAAGCCCAGTCCCTGGGGAAAAAAAAAAACAAACCAAACCCAGCCACTAGTACATGTTAGGGGCCACCCAGGTAGAAATCAACTTGGCAGAAAAGGCCCTGAGATCCTGGTGAATACAGTGTTGAACATGAGCCAACAATGTGCCCTTGCTGCGAAGGTGAATGGTACCCTGGGCAGCATGAGGAGTGTAGCCAGCAGATTGAGGGAGGTGATCCTTTCCCTCTACTCAGCACTGGTGAGGCCACACCTGAAGTACTGTGTCCAGTTCAGGGCTCCCAAGTACAAGAGAGACATTGACACATTGAGAGAGTTCAATGAAGGGCCACAAAGATGATTAAAGGACTCGAGCATATCTCCAATGAGGAAAGGCTGAAAGAGCTGGGGCTGTTTAACCTGGAGAAAAGAAGGCTCAGCAGTGAACTTTTCAATGTATATAAATACCTGAAAGGAGGATGGAAAGAGGATGGATCCAGGCTCTTTTCAGTGGTGTCCAGTGACAGATCAAGAGACAATGGGCACAAACTGAAATGCAGGAGGTTCTGTCTGAATATCAAGAAACACTTTTTTTAATGTAGGGGTGGTCAAGCACTGTGACAGGTTGCCCAGAGAGGTTGTGGAGTCTCCAACCTTGGAGACATTCAAAAGCTGTCTGGCCATAGTCCTGAGCAATCTGCTCTAGGTGGCCCTGCTTGAGCAAGGGGGTTGGAGTAGATGACTTCCAGAGGTCCCCTCCAACCTCAACAATTCTATAATTTGGTGTTTTTGTGAAATATGATACAGTATGAACCATATCAATTCTGCCACCTAATATGTCATCTGTTACCTACTTTGCTAAAATTTTTTAGGGATTGAAGTGACAGAAATAGAACTTTTTTTCTCAACATTTTTTTTTTGTAACATGAACTACTGTGTGACTATAGATTTGTAATCACATATTGCATTTCATGGCTGACTTGGTGAGCGTTAAGATTGGCAGTGGTTGAAAAGGCATGCCAAACAGAAATAATGTATTATCAAAGTGTGAATTACAGCACTGAAACAGAAGTGCAAAAAGATTTCAGAATATCATCAAGGCATTTTTACCCATATAATTAGCAAAGTATCAAATTAGAAATTTCAAGGAAAACATTTAAATGGCTTCTAGAAATCAAAGAAGTGTATTGATGGTCTATCTTAGAAAAGAGATCTGTGAAAGAATTGAACAAGTGTTTCTTTTTTTTTTTTTAATACTAACTATGAACGTAAGCAGTAATTTGTACTGTAATACATTCAGGAAGTTCTTCCCACTGTATTTGCAAAAGGAGCTGAATAAATCCAGTTGTCTTTCATTTAATGTGATAGACACATACCCGACTCTGCATTTGCCCTTTATTTTTCCAGAATATAATAGATAATAACATTAATATGGCAATCCTTCCCATAATGATGCAGTATCATGATTAACTGAAGGATGAGATTTACACACATAACCCATTTTTTGAGCAACTGTCAATTAGAAGCTACAAAAATGTCCTTATTTGTCCAGGTGACACAAGTGTGTCCTTGTCCCATTCTCAAAAATGAGGAAAGTATTAGCTTATGAGAAAATGTTTTACTTATCCTTTGCTTCTTTATATTAATTCTCTAAAATATAAATCACAACTAGCATATGATAGCCCTATGGGCTGGTCAGATGTGAACACTATCTCACATGGTTTCAGAGTGTGCTGCCATTCCTGACTTTACTGGGACATATGTGCAAATATAAATACACAGTGTACTAGCATCAGACTGACATCCAGAATCTTAAGGAGCAGATGGCCTCTACAGAGAGTCACACACTGGAGATAGAGATAATATCTATCATTTCCCTTATGCAAGCAACCACAACAATAATACAATACACTCTTGAGTATTTTGAAGTCCTAAAGGAAAGAAAACATTCAGATAATTGAAGTCTCATGCAATCAAAGGAATTCTCAGTTTAATCATGACAACCTTTTTAGAAAAGGGAGTTTTTATGTAATTGAAATCATGGTGTGATTGCATGAGGAAGAGGCTTGTGGGAAGTAATCGTATTTTTGTGGCAGTGGCAGATGTACGTTTATAAAATCAAATTCATGTAAAGAGCTGATCACCACAACTTATTTTCCCATCTGGTCACATTGTTTTAGGCCATAAACCTGAAGCTTGCATATTGGAATCAACTGCCTTTATCAACACCATTTATGGTTGCATAGCACTCAAGAAAGGCAAAGAGTATCCAGACAAAAGTCATTTCACCCAATGAGAAGTGCATTGAACCAGATGCTTGCCCTAATGGCTCCAGAAGCAAGTATTAATATCATCAGATTGCCTGAGCTTCTGCACCATAAATTAAAATGATGCCTCAGATCATATGGTCTTACCTCTCTAGGAAGTCTGAATCAGACTCTTTCCTCCTGCATTAATAGGACCATATCTCTACTCAGTGGAACAGTAATTACAAGCTACAGTGAAATTTATAACTAGACAGTAGTCATTCTATCACTTCATTCGAGATCATGTTTTGCTGACACTATTAAAGCTTTTAAAAACTGTGGCTTTGTGGTTGGTTTGGTTTTGTTTTATTTTGTTTTAATTTACTTTTGGGTTGTTTATTAATGATCCGAGTGCTAATTAGGTTCAAGAATCTACTTGAATATACCCTTTCTGTCCTGCATCTCAGACAGGGCAGTATTGATCAGCTATTTGAGCCCAATAACTAATAAATTGTCAGTTGAGTGGAAGAGAGGGAAGTATGTTCCTTTTCATTGTCTTTATAGCAGACAGTTGAGAAGTAGCCTCCAAAAGCCATTTTCAATTAATTCTGGGAGAAGTAATTAAGAACACTCCCTTATCCTGAAATACCACACTGAGACTACACAAATCTTTTTTTTTCTGTTGAACAATTATTAAACCTCTTGATGAATTCAGGGTTTAGGAAGTACAATTGCTTTATCAAATACCGACAAAAGCTTTGGTAGGTCTAGGTAAGCTTAATTTTTTAAGCAGTGTAGAGACATTCTAGAAAATCTTACAAAGCTGTAAGATTCTTCTCCTCAAACAGAGTGTCTATGTTTGAATGACTAGCTTTTAGACAGGAAATTGCTTTGGTACTGTTTCACTAGACATTTAAGAATCTAATTCAAATATTAGGCCCAGAATATATTTTAAAGTGGAAGTGTGTTTATTACCTAGGATCCTTTGCTTTTTATGGAAAACATATTTGTTTGCCTCTCCATCAAACTAAATGTTTGTGAGGCAAAGAATTACATTTTGTACCATCCTTTTTCTTTAAAGATACAAGAAGGACAAAACCTCTTCTAGGAGGAATGGAAGTGTGATCAGCTTGTGTTCTACAATGTAACTTACTTTTTCATTAATGATACATTATCTAAAAATATGATTTATAAATACTGATTTTCAATATTCCAGAAATGTTTAGTTGTTTTTTTGTTTTGTTTTATTTTTCCTAAATGTAACATTTCCAAAAGCTACATGAAGTCAGAACATGCTAGGAAAAGTTTAGTAGCTTATCATCTGACATAAACTAGATAGTTTTCTTAGCCTTTGTCCATGATTCAGCATAGATAAGGAAAGCTCCAACTGGCTTCTTTGACTCTGGATCTTATTTAATTCTATTAATTTCAGTGGAAATTTTAAGCAATTTTGAGAAAAGCCAACACCATATATTTTTCTAGTTAAAATTACTGTAGTAATGCTCCTGATCTTGCTACCAAGGTATCTGTAGTGATGACTCAGTAGTGTATTAAAACACTTAATTCAGAGCTGATATACAGCTGTACTGTGAAAAAAAGATGTAATTGAATTATATAAGCAGCTTTCCTTTTTTTTTTTTTTAAAAAAAGGAAATTTATCACAAATATGCTTTGTTAAAGCTCTTGTATCTGTTGCACATTAACCATGATAAAAAATACACCTCTAAGTTCAGAAATTGAAACTGAAATTAATCAATTACTCAGAATCTCACTGCTGAGTAACACAGCATAGACCAATATTCTATTCATAACAATGTTTTGGAAAGTTTTCTTTTTTACATCTTGTGCATGGAACCTTCTATATCCCTATAATTCATTTCAATGTACTATATTTGTTAGATGGACTGAAGGCTTCCATGCGTGGACAAAGCATTTTCTTCCAGAAGTAATTTAAATAGAAACATCTAATGCATGACTTTTTTCTTCTACATGAAAGTTTTTTGCATACCACGAAGGTGGTGGATTTTCTCCACAATTAACAACCACAAAAGCCATGGGGCATGACCAATATCAGGCAGTGGCAGTGGCAGTGAACTGTAACAGAAGGAAATATAAGGAGGATAAGCACAGAAACCTCAGTCCAGCAAGGAAGCTTCATTGCATAAGCAAATGAAACTGCTGAAATACAGTTCCCACTGTGCAGTGTGATGACATTTTTAAGATCAGTTTTCTCAATTCTACAAAATCCAAAGAGATTTTGAGATCTGTGGAATTTAGACAAAAGCAAACATAACTGTTAATGTTTTTAGGGGATGGGTGGAAAGAAGAATAATTCCTAGCAACACGATTCCTTCCATGCTAATTCCTCCATCTCCCTGTTGAGACTTACATGACAGATCATAGCAACCTTTTATGATAGTCATAAGCTATATAGATGTTCATATGCATTCAATCAAAAGCATTTTTACAAAGTGGCCTAACAGTTAATCTTATTTGACTCACAGACCATTGAATAGCCAAATAATAAAAAATATCTGATCCAAAACTTAAGTCTGTGTCCTAAATGTTGAAGTTCTTTTATCACTAACTTCAACATATTTGATATTTTAAAATTCACTGCTCGGTAAGACCTGTTTTCTTGTGAAGAGATTCTTTTCATACTTGTCTATATTTGAAAAAGAAAAAAAAATAAAACAACATCTCAGAAGGGATCAGAAATTTCCACTGTGAAAAAATAAACTAAGGACCAGTATGTGTTTTCCACTTATTATGTTGGATGAGATTTTTCTGATCTGTTTTAGGCATCTAAAAGTTTTGCTTCTAAGCCTGGGCTAAGTCATTCTATGTTTCCTTTATACACAAAGGAGACAAAAGGGCACCTCTACATACCGCTTCATCTTGTCTTCAGATGACCACGTGAACTACCCTCTACTACTGTCTCTTTCCATATGTTGAGTATAAAAAGACCTTTGGCCAACTGGTTAAGGTTTAGCCACAACTTTTAAGCATCTAAATTAGATCTAATGACTCTTACCATTGTGTTTCACTTTAAACTACAATTTTATTACATTTCTAGTTGGGAAATGTTTTGCAAATGGTAAGTACTCTCCAACATTCTTCTGTCCACATTGAACTGAAGTCCAGTCCTTATCTTAAGATAAGTATATGTAAAACAAAACATAGCCTAAACTTTCCACAGAACTTTATAATTTTTGAACCTTTTGGAATTATAAAAAACAATTGGTTTTGATAACAGTTTACATTAGGAAAGAAGCTATGTATCTCTATGATGGTTGCTTAAAATAATTATTGTTTCTCAATGTTTTGAAAGGGGGAAAATCCACTTTCACAGATTTCTGACTTGTGCTTTAATTCCTACCATTACACCATCTCAAGACACACAAAGACACAAAACAAAGAAAAAAACCCTTTGAAAACCGGGTATCACTATGTAATCCCAAACCAAACTCAACATGAAATTAAAGAATTAGATAACAATGTCTATAGCTCAGCAGATATCAAAGATTATTTTTTTATTATTATTCATGTTAGTAGTAGCATTACTTGTTATCTTCCTTCCTATATAACCCACCAAAACTGTGAAGAGAAAACCTTAAGAAGAACTGGAAACCTTGCTAATAGAATAAAGAATATGAAGGAAATAACACTATGCACAGAGTATTTCCACAGGCATCCTAATGCAAAACAAGAGCATGAATTGCTTTAAATGACTTAAAAAAACCCCAACACATGCAGACCTGCTGAATGAAACTATTTGTCATCATTAGCTCTGTCAGGTTATAGTACCAAAGAACACAAAAGACGTGTCTGCACATCAGTTCACATACATTCACCTCTTCTCACAAAGAAACATAAGAAAACATAGTTTTATCAGGATGCTTGTACATCAGAATGTTTGCTGAAGAACAGAAGGAAATCACCAAAGAAGGACTAAAAGCTGTAATATCAGGCTTTTACCAACTTCAGCACAGAAGACAAAATGGCTACCAACTATCCTTCCTAGATTTATGAATCCCCTGCAGTTAGTGATTTAATAACAACACGTTGTTCAAAAGCAAACATTTTGCATAACAAGTTCACATAAACATATTCCTCCTCTCAGGTGTATATTGGGCAAATATGAGTTAATTCCTTTAATAAGACTTGCATAGATTCCTTTACAATTTATGTTTTTACAGTAATTATTTTCTTAGGAAGTACTAATTTAGGTTCTCATCTCACCTTCTTTCTTTCTTTTTAACATGGGAAAATAGTGCAAGTTTTCTTACCACCATAAACGTACCCTGGGGCATGAATCACATTATACCTAATTTTTTTGCTGTTTGGAAATAATACATATTTGTTAAAATGTGTTATTTTCCTCACATTTCTATTATAGGCTTAATAATGAAGCATAGTAAAAGTTAGACTGGCCTACCTCCTGCATGCTATGTTAGTCAGTAAATTAAATTCTGGGATAAGAATATGAAACAAGGTAATCATGCAGTAAAACTTCCTTGGTATATTCTGCAGTCAAGTTCCTTGAAAATGTATTAAGTTAAGAGGTACCCCTTTGTGTTTAATAGTTCTCAAAGGATTATATTTCCCATTATTTTGTAGTGGGGGGAAGACTCAATTTAAACATAAGACAGGCAGTCAGTAGGGATGCAACATATATGAACTTGCTGCCTTTTATATTATGAAAAGCTAGTTTTAAAAATCTCTCAACAGAAAGAACCTATGTTGGAAAAAAACCCCCACAAACTCTTAAAGAAATATAGGAACAAAATCTATTATGTATAATAGTAATAGCTCACTGTATGTGTAAACCATTTGTTTTACAAAATATTTCACTTCTTTTCACATGCCTAATAAGCACTTCTGTTGCTAGTTACTGTTGAATTGATACAATTTCTTTTAAATATACCCATGTTAAGCTGAAATGATTTAAAAGTGCAATTTCACTCCTACTTTGCTATCTTCGTTCTGATTTTCTTTCTCTAATAGTCCAAATTATTTGAGGTGAGAGCATTGCTTTATGTTGAAAATATCTATTTTACTGAAACCAATCAAGAAGAAATAAAAAAAAAAATATTAATGTAGTCCAGGTCAAGGAAGAAATGCTAAAATATCAAGAAGACCCATAGATATGTGAACTACATAGACATTTTCCTCTTCATTTCACTAATAACTGATGACATGATACTGTATTTTGCTTAACTAATTTTACTTTTAAAAGGCTCGTGTAATTTCCAGTTAAAGCTGGTGACAAGTATATAGTCGGGTTTTTTTAATCATTTGTTTAATTTTCCTTTCCTATACCAAACATACGCTGTCAGGACACTACAGTGTAAGAAGGGGAATATCTGTATCCCACAGTCCCTGACTACATACATTAGAGACACACTATTTTCCATAGTTTATAAACTAGTTATTCCTCCCGTGTGATTACAGTAAGTGCTTGATGAGGGTGAGTATTAAAATCATTAGGCTAAATATCTCAGCAGTGGAGTGTTTTTCTGAGTTCTTCTCACACTGAGCCAAAAATTGCCATAGCAGCTGAAAAACTTAATTGGCAAATTCTATGGTTATGAAGGAGAAATAAGGGTATCTTGCCATGTAGTTTTTTGATCAAGGTATTCCTTTTCCACAAATATCTTTCTATTTTAACTCTCCAATAATTAAAAGCCTAAGTTGTAAATTGTTTCAAGACTTTGTCTGCAATAGGTCTATCCCTCATGTATTTAGTAGATACTCATGGGAAAATTCTTTGCAATGGTATCTGCAGATAGAGCAGGAGTGTGAAGGCTACTTATCTCTAATCATTGGCCTTGTGGATGAATAATGAAAATGTTGCTTAGTTTATAACCTTGCTGCACAACTCCATAGAGAAATCTTTTCCACCGTATCCATACGTGCCTCCAGTATTGTTTCAGAGGTTTCGTCTCAGGGTTTTGTTACTTACCAGGTTCAGTGCTGAGCCAAGTGTCTGCTTTGTTCTAATATGCTCATTTTCATATCCCATTACAATTCGGTTAGTTTTGAGGACTAGCCAGAATTCATTTTTTTGGTGATTTGCGTTGGGACAGATGACTGATATGAGTGTTCTGACATTGCATTACTTCACATAGAAAATGAAATCAGTGCTTTATAAGACAGTTCCATATTTCATCCGCAAGTTTAGCTGGTGAAACTTACAAAGTAAATTATGATGAAGTTAGTACATATATGTATATGGTCCAGCTACTTGTTGTCAACATATTACCTATAAACTAGTAGAAGAGTAATTAAGTCTTGCCTGTTATCTTCATTCAGCTCTGAAAACAACACCTACAAGTAGTATTATCCATATAAGAAAGCAATCAAATGTCCTCTGATGTCCTGTACCAATTTTTTGGTCTGAGTTTTCAGCCCATCCTGATTCAAGAATCCATGCAAAATGTTAGGAAGTCTGTTCACTGTATCTTGCTTACGACGGGCATACAGAGATGGTAAAACCTGAGAGAGGCAGAAGGGATTATCTTAAACTTCTAAGGGACTGGGCAAATATAAAAGCACAAATTTAATTAATCTGAATTTGACATGCTTTTATAAGGTCAAACTTTACAACATTAGGCTGTACAGATGCATTTCTGCAAGATTAAATACCTGGCTGTAAAACTGGAAGCACTTCTCAATCTATGTAACAGGGACTGCAATATTAACACCAGTGAAAATGCTTATCAGAATCACATGAAAATCAGAGTGCTCAATGATTTTGATACCATGATGCCTGAATAAAAAATAGGTCACTCAACATGAAACTAAGAATTAAATGTGAGTTTCCTACCACTTGTTTCTTATGTTCTACATAAAATTTAGTAGACCTTTGAATCGAGGGCCAGGCATCTGCTGATGCAGATAGAGCTGCAATTGAATTGTTTATGCACTGTTGAAATTATTACTAGATACACACCCATATCTTTTGACATCTCCCTAGCTTTTAAAATTAACGCTGTTTTTACTTTAAAGAGGATTATTACAAAGCTAAATACATTAGTGATTATGAAATAATAGATCAGCAATGGGCTTATATTAGGAAGAGGTTATTCCTCTGTGCATGAGGGAGAAGCAAAAAAACCAAACCCCAACTTGTCCAGCACAAGTTCATATCTCCCAATGTGTGTGCATGAAAGTGTTGTCTCAGTTTCAGAGAAGGAAAGAACTTTCCATGCTGAGGTTTTCATGATGAATATGACAGCTGCAATACTCGGTTTTGCAAAACGTATTTACTGTACAAAAATATTTTTATTCTGGGACATAGTTTCGGCACTGTGTCTGGTTTTAAAGATTAAAGATGCCCATCCTTGGGAAAACCTGGAGGAACAAGTCTCTGCAGAGGAAAGGAACCAATTTTCTTTTAAGTTTTCTTTTATCTATTTCTATACAATTTAATTGTGATGACCCAGATAGCTATTTTGTGCTATCATTTTTTGTTATTTTGTGGACAGGGAATAGAGTTTAATGACAGCTACAGAAAATGGGAAAATATTTACCACCCATAGGAAATTTTAGCAAACATCATTAGATCAAATCACCAGGAACTGTTATTTATGGAACAAAGGATAAAATGGATTTTGAAAGTGAGGGGCATAAAAGTAACTTCTATGGAGAATGCAGTAGACTTTAAAATAAACCTTCAGTTTTAGTCAGCTGAAATAGTCAAGGTGGAGGCCCAAGGAACATGCAGTATAATTATTTATAGAGCATCATAAACTACATGGTTCTTTGCAGGCATAAGCAAAGATGTGGATTCTTTTCCTGGAAAAAGTTTAATATTTTATAAGACCAGTTATTATAGTCTCATTAGATATAAAAACTTGGTAAAGATTTATTTTCAGTCCACATAACCGCCAGCATCAGTTGTGTTTCCTATTTTTCTAGATATTATTTCAGACTTAGATTACCATTGTTCACTATAAATACCAAAACCCTATGTTAAGAATAACTACTTTCTAGCTTAGATGAACTTTCAGTCTGTCCTAAAAGACTACAGGCCTGACTCTTCTGTTTGCATGAAGTCAAGTAGCAGAAACTGGACTCATAAATACATAATTTAGAATAGTTCTTCACTGAGACAAAATTGAGGGTAATCCATACTGCACCACAGTGATCCAAAAGAGTGACTCTAAATATCGCTACTTCTGGTAACAGATGAGGAAAGTTAAAACCAGAAGATTTTGGCAAGGGGGAGGAGAGGGAGGAGATGAAATTGCAATTTCTCGAATTTAAACTGACTATTCAGATACTTATTCTGACTTTTACCCTTTCAGGATATCACTGTTCTCCACTGATGAATTCCCTAACTTCCTCATTCACGTAAATAGGCAATGCGCATATTTGTGTCAAAGTTAAATTTAGATGTATAGGGCAAATTATATTCTCAGTTTCATCTCACTGTAAATACTGAGTAATTTATACATTACCTACTGCTGATTTATACAAACATTACTAAAGGAAGAATTTGATGTCTCTGAGGTCAGTACCTAGGGTATTGCACATAAACAATTACATTAACTTATACCAGCTCTACAGCTATGTCAAGGATACTGCTATGTATAAAGTTTAACATTTCATCCAGACTGAGAGTTAGCTGAACCCAGAACGCAGTCCTCTTAGCGGCCTTAATAAGTTTCTACATTACACGTGAAATGAGTTGCAGCAGCAACAGTAACAATCTTCTGAAATATATATATCCTAGTCACATTAATGCTGATACAGTATACATTGGCAGTCAGAAACATAAACACTACCTGTATGAATATGGAGCCATTCCAAGATTGAAAAGAACCTTTGTTTCCTTTTATGACTTCAAAATATTAGAAACTTTCAGGGAAATAAATCATAGTGAATCCGTGACGGAAAAGACCACAAGCATTAGACACAACTGGATATTTTTAGTTTATATATAAAAACTTATTGTCAAGTAAATATTACTTAAAATTATTGTAAGTACAAGCAAATTTTATAGATGTAATGATTTGCCATCCATTTTACAACCTGTGTTTTAGTATTTTAATATTTACTCAGTTAAGCCATTGAAACTTTGCTCTTAAAAATAGCCACATGAGCAATATTTTCAAATGGGACAGCAAAAAAAGTCAATGGCTAATTTTCAGAAATACTTAGATTGTTATTGATTTTTAAGTGTAAATGAGATGGGTTCTGGAAACAGTAATACAATTTTTTACTGCGAACAAGAATATTTCAAAATAGAAAAAATTTAACCTGCAAAAAATTACATGCAACAATTTTGTTCAGGGGTAATCCCATTGGTTTAAACTTCAGTCTTAACTACCCCTGCTTGGAAAAAAACCAACTAATCAAGCAAACCAAAAATAAAATCTATATTTAAAATAAAGAAATAGGCCACTGAAGTTGTACTTCAAGTGTATTGGATAGCCTTGGGACAGGTCTTGTCTTTACTTAACAAAATGTCTCACCCAACTTTGTTACCAGAGGCAAAGAGAGCAAAATAGCACATATAGCTTTTAGCGGACTATTTGTCTTCTTTCTCTTGCTATAGTTCATGTAATCTATCAGCAGTATTTGCATAGGAGTAGAATCCAACTTGCACTTAATTAAGCTGGTCACTGATGGGTTCCCTAAGTAAGAAGAAATTAGCAACATCATTGACCTTAGCAAGTAATTTGTGTGCTGCTTGCAGCACCGTTGCATACATGACAAAATAGTAGGACAAATATCTGGCTCATAAAGCATAGCTGGGGGATTAGTGGAATGTGAAGAACCTTTTTATTTCAAAGACAGAAAGATTAATAACTAATTCCATCAGGGGAAAGCATGAATTTAATGCAGAGCCCTGCATTGATTTCCTTCTTGGTTCTTCTTCCTTTGTTCTCACACCATAACTGGCCCAGATTTTGCACATCTTTTTGGTTTTGATTTCTGTCTAATAAAGATTTTACAAATTATTTTGAAAAAGTCAGGAAAAGATGAGGAATAAAATTATCTAGCTTTTAATTCTTATTACCTAGACTTCAAATTTGATATTGATAACCAGAATTTTTTTTATATATTTTTCTACCCAAATGACATTTATGAGTGCATTCTCTTCTTATTTTACTTCCAAGTAAGAATGAATAAATAAATAACTGAGCTAAATTAGAAGAGGTAAGGATTTGTCATGTAGAGCAAATCTGAAAGCTCCATTTTAGGCAACATCAAGACTTCTCTCCCCATTTACTGGAGCTTTCCCTTTCTTCCCTTGACAGTTTGCCCTGGCACACACACAGGCAACTCTGCTTGCAGTTGCTCCACAGCAGTCTTTGGCAGGGTCACTTTTATAAAACATATTTAAGCCAAAGCTAAGTATCTTCACCTTTGAAAAACTGTATAAACACTCTGAAATAAATCAGTCTGCTGTGGATGGAACTTGTCTAAGAAAGGTGAGAAAAACACTTGCCGCCTTTTGGGAAAAGGGAATCAGGAAAAGCAAAAAGAGAAAGCACAACAGAAAAACAGAGAATTAAAGAAAAACAAGAACAGTTTAAAAGTGAATGTTATAGCTTTAAAGTGTTTGACTTTTCAGGAAGCTACATGCTTCTGGTTTTCTACACAAAAGTAGCAATTCAAACTTCTTCATCCTATCCATATTAATGTGACCTGGAGCAGTCACCTCCCAAGCCCATCTTTCCTTGTGCTTTACTTGTCAGCAATAGCAATATTGGCTGTGTTAACGTATGCGGTGCAGTTGATACTCTCAAAGTTTGATTACAGTATCCCAAAATAAGACACAAATGGGAAAAATGCTTAAACAAGATAGGTATTTACCAACAAGAGGCATAAGAACAAGAGGTAAGATGGAATTAATTCTAAAAGGACCTTTTCCATAAAGAATCCTGCTTGCAGTTTACAGGAACAGTGAAAATATAGCAGACAGCAAACACAGGCAGTTCACCATCCTTCCTCCTTCATATATCCCTCCAAAGGTATATTTAAATAAAGCGTGAGTCACACAGGAGCAGGTCATGAGTGAAAGAGAGAAAAAATCCAACACACTATGCTTGAAAATGCATTCTGGTTTTCAAAATAATTTGGAAGGGTCAATTCTGAGTAGTGATAAACAGTGTTGGAGAATTAACGAATGCATTATGGCCTATAGAATGGCAGTTTACAACCAAAAGGTAATGGATCTTCTGGGAAACAAGTGGAATGTTTCTCCTTAGAGAAAAGGCTGGGAATCCTGATTCATTTATTGCAAATTTGTCAATAAAAAATAGTAAGTTGGATATTTAAGAGAACTGCAATGGAACTGGGGTGGGAAAACCTTATCATTGACAGATTCCAAATCACACAAAGGAGGCTTGCAATGTAGAAAATTTTCCACCACTGTAGAAAAAAACCCCAAAGCAACAACAACCAACCAACCAACCAAAACCCCACCACCACCACAAACCCACACATCTTATTTTAAAATCATTAAAAGCTTTATTTGCTTCAGATTTGAAAATATTATACAGGAAAGGTTTTTTTGCCTAGTGGTTCGATCAGAAAGTGAATGTCTATTGTAGAGATTCATTTCATATCAGTTATCATCCAAATCCCAACTATAGCCAAATTCTTCAACTTCCTTTTCTTCTACCACGTGAACAGAAAAAGCAGTAACAGCTATCTGTTGGCCAGGTGTGTTTCATATGATAATAACTGAGAAACTTCTAGAAAAAGAAGAAAAAAATCCCTGTAATTCAATGAAGCACTTAAATTTAATTGCCTAATTTTACATATGTGCGGACCTATTATTTATTTTAATGTAGCTTCAGCTTTATGTGTAAGGCTATTTTCTGTCACCAAATAGGAGCAAGGTATTCATATAAAGGGTTAATATTTGTTTGTTCTGAATTTCTCTACTTCCCTTTGTTTTTCTCCTCTCTGTTAATTTCTTTATACTTTCAAGAATTTTTTGTATCTCCACTTTACCTAATAAGCTTCGAAAATCACCTTCTAAAAAATAACAAGAAAAGAAAATGGATTTGCTCCTGCTCTAAAATATTCTGCGAAGTAGTCTCTGGGAAATATGCTATAGCATGTAACAGTGAAGAGTTCTATGGTATAATAATTAAAACATCAATTTAAATGTAGAATTATATAATTGATGGACATTCTAACTTAATGTTTATTTCATCAGCACTTTTACCTATTATGTCGGTTAATTTCTGAAGGCAAAAACAATTATTTTATATAAATGCATTCATTTCATGCACATTTTTTCTGCTTTTTATAAGAAGTGCTTTATAAAAGTGGATGTGCAGGCTGCAAGTTGATCTCTATGAAATCTATAAAATCTGGCTGAAATGACTTCAGAATTGTTGAAAAAATAAATGTGCTGGAGGCAATCTAAGCTTTTACTTAAGCACAAGCCACACACAGACAAGAGTCAAACAGCTCTGCTCTAGCTTACAACATGCTTTTTTAAGATGGCCTCTGGAAAGAAGTGGGGAGGAAGACAACAGTACTAAGGGAGCAAGTAAATGCTGTTTGTTCTGTGATAGCCACGTAATTGAATCTAGCCACACAATTAACTTCACATATTGAGAAATTTGTCTTGTTCTTCAAGTCCTGTGGGAGTTTTGCCATTCAGTTCAACAGGAAAAGAACAGGAAAGAGTTAATAGGATTATTTCACTGTAAATGAAATTAAACTTGTGTTTACAGGATCAGACATAGAAGTAAGAACATACAGAGAGGTATTATGCAGCATAAAGTGTAGATATTTCATAATTTTCCCTAATATTTCAGCTCAAGATCATAGAATCCTTCAAAATATTAATTGGTTCCTATGATACCTCTTTAGAGAATGAAAAGGAATTTTCTTAGCTAAAAATTATTTTTTCAGTAAAGGTAAAGCTGTAGCAATAAATTATTGAATTTTTCATAACAGTTTGAGCATTTATTTTAAAATATACTATGCATTAGACGTATTACACCAGCAGAAAAGCTACATGTAGCTTGTAAAAAGAATATTTTATATATGATGAAATTGATGCAATTAAAATTTCACATGCTGTATTCATCTCATACATTTTAGACCCACAAACAAAGGTTTTTAGAGTTGTCAGCTTTATGAGAATGAATTAGCAAATACACAACAAATAATGTCAGAAGCCTGGCAAGACTAGCAAACTAAAGAGGTGAGAGACTGACTTTCCATTATCAAAATGCACTAACAATAAAGCAGAGTAACTGTATCCACTACTTCTTGAACACTGAAATATTACTTTAGTATTATTGTTGTGAACATTTCTTTTTTAAAACATACAAACAAAAAAAACCCCAAACCCACAGCAAATACAAGGTCCAGCTGGTTTAGTTTCAGCAGTTGTGTACAGTAAATGAAAGCAGCTCTCTCTCTCAGCAATATAGATGATAAAGAAAGTCCATGTGCATGCCAAGTTTTTCTGCAGACATTGTAGCACAAAATAGAGAAGGTTTAATCCCTAATAGCACAAAGAGTTGCATTGGCTTGAACTCAGCTATGAGAAACAGAGCAGTTACTGTTTTTTCGCACGTAGCTGTTTCATGCACGGCCAGTGAATTACTTCTAATGCATTCATACTTTGGGAAATTACAAAACCAGGGGGAAGGAAGGGATAGACACCCACATGAAAATAAGATCCACACACTTCTTTAAATACCCATCCAGCGAACTGAGAGAAGTCAAAAGCAAATGTAATTCCTAGAACAAACCATATATTATCCAGCAATAGCTGTTTAATCCTGGTTATTCAAACAATTCCCAATGTATTCAAACAATTCCCAATTCTTTTGACTTAGTAAAAAACATCAATAAAATTTTTTTCCAGTTCTCCAACCTTTAGATCTCCCAAACACACAGTGATGGATCATAAAGATAGCATAATCACATGTCCATGATATGCTCTGTCTACTGCATAAGAGTTGACGTTATCCAAATATTCCTTTCATCGACAGTTATTTTTAGAAAGTTATTGGGCAACACAGAAGTGTTACACTGAATTGGAGATTAAATAAATTACTTGTAAAGTCACTGAAGTAACAGGAATTGGACTCAAAGTACCTCTGAAGATTTGACCATCTTAAATGTGAAACCTCCTAAGTGTGCTCGTGCAGCATAAAAAAGAACATTGTCTGAAACAACCTTAAAAGCTTGGGTTCCTTTAGCCAAGAAGAATAAAGACTAAATATTCAGAAGAAGATTTGCATGGAGCTCCAAAACAGACAAATTAACATCTGGTGTGAATCAGCATCGGTCATGACACTGATCTGGGTTTGGTTTTGTTCTTCCTGCTTAATACTTTTGAAGTTGCCAAGTGAAATTATTCATGTAAATCAGAACTAGTCATATAAATAACACTCTGCAAGATAGGCCAATGCTAGGAATAGATGGATTGGGCATCTGAGCTACCCATCCATACTAAATTGTGTGGATTTATGTTGTAAAATGCTGCCTTATCTTCCAGTGTGTTTCTCACTACTGGATAAAGTGGGATTTGGGTACCTAAGTATTATCTCTATGAAAATTATGATCCAGAAATACCCTTTTCAAACTGATGTCTTATTTGGGCAATAAAATACACTCAAAGTTCCTCAGTATTTTACATAAAAGTTCCTTGAGTGCCTAAAATCCACTCTGAACAACCGTTGCTGTGCTGCAATATGGATAGGATTGAGATGCTGAGCAGTTATCTGATTCTTAGCCTGGACTTGACCCAGACAGGATCAAGGCCATCCCTTTTCTCACATCTTCAGAACAACTACTGGGCATTCTCAAAATGTATCTAATAGACTAGGTCTCTGTGAGGGTCACAACTTTAACTTAAATACACCAAGATAATGTAACACTCTGTTTCTCTTTCTGTCCTTAAAAACCTCCCAGAACAACAACAAAAAAAATAACAAAAAAAACCAAAGCAGAAACACTACAATGAAAGTTATAATTTATAGTATTCTTCCTGGTTCAGAAATTCTTTATTCTGCCTGAGGGAATTCAGTTGTCTTCTAGATTTCCCTAAACACCAGACTATGGTTCTTGGACATTCTCCAGTTCTCCCTTTGTAGTCATTCTATTGCTGTCTAGCAAAGAGAAAAGGAAAAAAAAAAAGTAGAAAGAAATATTCATTGGGACAGAAGGGAAGATCAAGAATATAAGCCATAATGTGTCCTTTATTCAGGCACTAGCAATCACTTAAATAATATTTATTTCTGTGTGGCTTGAGTTATACATCAAAACAAAAGATGGCTGTAAAGTGGTAAGTAGAATTCCCTGCCTTGAGTATTATGGTAGCTGTTGGCCTATAGCAAACACGGACAAAAACTTCCAAACCTCAGAAAAAAAGATAATTTAAAGTTTATATTCCTTCGAACTTGTAATGGGTATAGCAACTACAGATCAGGAGAGACTATTTGCATACACCTGAGACATTGAAATTTGAAAGTGCAAGACAAATACTGGAGCCTAAGTCTCCATTACTCTGCATCTGGTCTAATTTTCTACAACCTTGCAGTCCCTTTTATTGCTGCAAAATTATTATAAGAGCAAGTAAAAGATGGAGCTAAAAAAAAATAGTATGTTGCACACTTATTCATGACTAAGCAATAGCAATGTAGTGGAGAAACACATTAAAAATAAATACTTTATTATGTTATTTATTACAACAATGATCATTCCATGCTGGCTGTTTGGCTGACCTCTTTCCATATAGATTTGAATGAATTCCAAGGGGAGGTGAAGGTGGGAAGTTTAGCCCATTTTTTATTGAAATTTCTGCATGTTTCAGTGTATTGTGTACTAGTTGTATTTTTCTGCAGCCCAGGGAAGGGAGTTTAGGGTGCAGATGTCAAAATTACCATTGATGTCTGGCAAAGATACAGGTTCTATTTGTATTAAATACAATGTGGACAGAAATACAGACCTTCCCAATGCCTAGTTGAGAAGAGATCAGTATATTGACAGATTGGTAAGCATATTTTTACTGAATATCCTATCTATAATGTGAGAATCCATCATTCATTAGTTCACACTACAAAAAAATTCTAGAGGAAACCACTAAATTTTTCTTCGTTGTCAAATGATAATCGGTTAAAATACGAGGAAGTTCCAGTTAGGTATGAAGTTATTTCTGACATTCAAGAGGAATATTTTGCATTGTGGACTTCAGTATTAAAACAAAACAAAACAAAACAAAACAACGAAAAGCCAACCAACTAAACAACTTTGAAGTTAATTAGGTAGATTATTGTTGCATGTATTTTGATTAATCATTAGCCAGTCTATTGAAACATGCTTAAGAGATTAAAAAACTTTTGAACTCCAGTTTGCTTCCGGGCCAAGAACTCCACAGAGATGAGGTTTAGTTCTTCATCTCTATGAATCTCCTTTTATCATGAATGTCTTCGAAAAATGGACAGAATTTGCATTCAAAATGCAAAATTATAATTTGGTATCATTTATAGCAACTGTTTTCAAAAGCACCAAGCAGTAGATAACTAGACCCACTAAACTGACTACATGCATAGCTTCCACCATTATTATGTTACAGTAGTCCTGAAATACTGACATATACAAGGTGTATGTTGTGCTACACACTGCATAGAGACAGGTAAGACATCTATTTTGATTTGAAAAGACTACAGTCTAAACAAAAAGCAGAATTGCATGAGAGTGTGCAGACTAGGGAGCACAAGAAAATAATGAGATGCTGCTAATCACCATGTGTGGTGGTCTCAGCTCACCAGCTGCCTGACATGTACTGTGTTTGGAGAAACTGTAGCAAAGAAGCATCTTAAAAAGGGATCATTTGTAGAGTGTGTTGAAAAAAGCACTATGAGTTCCTTTTTTCCAGACTCATTTACTAGATCTTGCACATGTTATGGAAGTACGGCTGTTTGGGTATTTTAGTCAATACTAATGATTCTCATATGCATTCATTGTATATGTGTCCTTTTCCAATGGTTTTGACTGTACGTACATGTATGTCACTAGTAACTAGCTTAATTTATGTTTTAACATAGTAAAGGGGATTATTTTAAAGTTTGTCAGAAAAAGTAACACTTAAAAATTAGAGATGTGTGTCACTTCCATTTTATGAATTGCTGCACTAGTCTGATTATTTTATATGGATGGCAGATCAGTACTGAAAAGTGGTATGCAACATAATACCTTATTATAAAAAATAGCAACTTATAATAATATAAAAAAACCCAAACTCTTAGAGATTATTCCCTTATACATAGTAAGACATGTAAGATAACATGGTTAGTATTTTTCATTTGCTCATATAAGAGTAAATATATAAATATATAAAAACATATATAAATATACATAAATGTATAAATGGTTGATGAGAAGCTCAACATGAGCTGGCACTATGTGCTCACAGCCCAGAAAGCCAACTGCAAAATGGGCTGCATCAAAAGAAGCGGGGTCAGCAGGTCGAGGGAGGTGATTCTGCCTGAAAGATGATAGATTTGGATTACATACCAGGAAGAAATTCTTCACTCTGAGGGTAGTGACTCACTGGAACAGATTGTCCAGAGAAGCTGTGGATGCTCAATACCTGGAAGTGTTCAGGGCCAGGTTGGATGGTCTAGTGGGTGGTGTCCCTGCCAATGGCAGGGGTGTTGGAACCAGAATATCTTCAAGGATTTTTCCAATCCAAAATGTCCTGGAATCAGGAGACACGGCTTCAGCTTTCTGCTTACCAGAGACTTCTGTAACTTTGGGAAGTCACTTGGGACATTCTAAAAATTCTTTAGGACTTTAGGACAGGGTCTGGAAATCCAGATAGGCCATAGTATGATTTTGAAAAATGTAGTACCTAACACCTATTGAAATAAAGGGACTTAGATATTTAGGCTTCTGTCAGTTCCACTAGGAACTTGTCTGGGTCATTAGGTACCTAAGTACCCTTAAAAAATCTGTCCTATATCTGACTTGCAGAAAGACTTTCTATCTGCCAGCAAGGTAATAGGTAATAGTATTCCCTATGACATTGGTGTAAGGAAACATGCATTAAAGATTATAGAAATGCCAGGTGCTAAAGCAAGGGGTGGTATATCAATATGTAAGATAGATCATTAAGAAATGCCATTACATAATATTAATGGCGCAGTCTTATCTACAAAACTGCATACAGTAGTGCCCAGCCTGTGCCAGAGATGACACTGCTGAATTAAACGTGGTTTAAAAACTGTGACAAAAAGGACTAAGCGCACTGAGAAAAAGGTTTGAACAGAAGTTTAAAAGACTTGAAGGAATCCCAAAGACCAAAAAACCAAAAGAAACCAAACTTGTCAGCAGGATCTTACGTTAAATTATCTGGTCTGCTCACTGCAGTAGATTGCGTTTACTTTTTAACAATTTACATGCACTCACACATTAGATTAACACCTTTTAGCTCTAAATGTTTTCCTTTTCTTTCTTTCTGATGCATTATTTATCTTTCAGATATTTGTAAATAACAAAGGTATTTTATATTAAAAAGTTAATATTTGCATGTGTTCAATTTCAAGGTATAATTTTGCCTCTGCTTTTTTTTTGGTTTGTCCTGAATTGGTTGTCCTTTTTTCTCAGTAGCAACTACACAGATAAAAGCAACATTATGAATGCCTGAAAAATAGTAAAAAATATATTATACCTGTTTGTAAAAGTTAGAAAGTGTTTTAAGTATGATACTGATAAACAATAGGTTACAGCGTGATAAGCATAATGTCCACCATGTAACCAAAAATCAGCCAAATCTGCTCAAAACACCTAGGACCAGCAGACTGAAAGGTGTCTATACGTGGCATTGAAAGACATGTGTGAATTTAATTTGTGGTGCTGCTAATGATTGAAGGTTTTGCATGGACTATACTGATGAAATAACAACTGTTAAACTGTGTGATAGAAGATAATCCAAAGTGCAATGCAGGATAGAGTTAAAAAAATCATAAATACTCACTATCACAACATCACATGCTATGTCTGATCAATCTGTTCTGGATCAGCTGCCTCTAGAAATTGTTCTGGGAACATTTTTCCTCTTCTTTTTTCTTCCAACCAGTTCTGCTTCACATATACTACATTTGTATTTTACTTGATATTCTCTTAGTGGATTTTTGGACCAGATGTTCCCACAACAGCATCTTTGTGTCATTGTTGCACTGTCTGTATTTGAAAGTAAGGCTGTTATCCCAAAATGAAGAGTACCACATTTGGCATGGGAGTAAAACAATTCTGCTAGAAATGGGTAAGGTAAGGCAGCTGTTATAAGGAGAGTGAATCTAACAAATAATCCCATTTTCTAATAAATCGCTTTGAAACAGAGAATAGGAAGAAAAAACACTGAGAAAACTGGGCCTGAGTCTTAATTACTACAAAACGTTTTACATCCCACTAATAGTATAAAGGTATGTGAGAGCTAACATATTGACAGAGACTGAAAAGGCAAGAACAATTTAAATCCCCATAGTCATCATGACAGCTTTTTAAACATACTTCAACATCCACTAACTAGAAAGGACTATCATATTTTTTATGTCTAAGGAGCATTATGAAAATCCTTTAAGAAAAGGTGCTGTACTGGTTATTAGAAAACTAGTATTTTGTGAAAGGTTTTGCTTCTTTACTAACAGAGTTCTACCTCAAAACAGTACCAATATTTACTAGCTGACACCACATGAAGTGAAGCCTTTAAACATGCTGCTCCTGATCAGTGGTAGAGAGAACTGAGAATTGTATTTTAGAATAAAAATAAAACAAATCACTGGGCAGATCATCTGTCTGGGTGTCACCTTCTCCCCTACGCACCTATTTCCCTTTCCACTAGTTCAAACATAGGAACATTTGTGGCTGATTTTGAATGTCAGACCATGATTACATATGATATTGTAATTCCTTTAAGCAATAAAAAGGAATTATTTCGTGGTTTTAGTTTTAAAAAATTAGTGCTGGATTTTCCTATGTATGTTCACTCATACCTCTGAAATCTATTTTGCTTATTTTTAGAAGCCCTGGGAAGTCTACAATGGGCCCAGTGAACTTTGGATTCATATTTAGTGCAATGCTGAAGTACAGTGCTGTTTGTTTCAGTATTTGGCAGTGCAAGGAACTGCATGTAATCCAGACACAGTGTGGTATGTATGGTAATCCTTGTGAGATACTGTATTTTAAAAACTTGCCATAGGATCTTTTATTTAATTAATTATTTTGTTCTCTGTTTCCTCCCTATTGAAATGGTAACAAAAGGTGATTGTTACACCAATTTCTTTAATGACTCACTTTAGAGTACTTACCTTATGTACAATATGAGGCAATTAACAATTTCATTTAAAACTAATTTATTTTGTTTCTGTCTATATTGTAGGTCCTTGCTAATCTGACACGTATAGGTATGAAGCAATGGACATAAGTGTCTGCTTCAAAGACAGTTTTAACTTTTTCTCACTGCTAACACAGGAAGGTTCCAGCACTTTCCATTGTAAATACTGATAACACAGGGTCCTGAGATATTTTTCAGGTAGTAAACTCAAGAATATATAAGTTAATAAATGTCATAACTACATTCTCTATTTTCAAAAGCTGCAATCAAAGTGTCCTTCAGGAAATACACTAATATTTTCTCTATCAGAGGTATAATGTTAATACTATATACCGCATGAAAACCGGGTCACTGACTAAAGAAGGTTGGTCCAGATAAGGCAGAACTGAGGTAGAATGGAAATCTATTTATTCCACTGTAAACTTCCTTAGAAAGTCGTTTTCCAGATGAAAAAAAAAAGTTTAAATAGACCTCCTTCTGCTTTAACTTTGCTGGGTTGAATGATTTTGCATTGAGATCTACAGATGGCTCCCTGAAGCTGTGATTCCCCATTATGTCTCAGCATGTCTGCAGTTCAGACATTGTCATTAATGAAGGCACTTGTAACTGTACATAGTTTAGCTTTCTTTCATTATGTTCCTCTTAGAAAAATCACCTCCCATTCCCTTATCATTCACATGTCCCTCAAAGTACAAATGATTTCATACAACTCAAGCATAATACAGTAACGGGCATGAGCCAGAGAGACCCATGAACATACTAGAGTAAGGAAACTGGCTGCTAGGGAAACTGGCCTTCATTGTGACTGGATTGTCTTGTTCTTCTCTAGTGGAGAGGAAAGCACAGGGGTTGTTGCCAAAAGCACTATGAGCCTGAGAAATTTGCTATAAATTTGAGGCAAAGTGATGATGATAAGGGTATTGAAGCTACCCCCAAACATTTTCTATGCAGTGAGAAAGTGAAGACTTGCCTTTTTGTTGAAAGTTTGTATGATTTTTTTCTTAACTATTCTGACTAGCTTGGTATAAATTGGTAAAACTTAATAATGAAGTATTGTTGATGTTCTTATCATTGTGTAATTTAGCTCTTGTATTCAGGCAAGGAATAAAAGTAGAAAAAAATAAATCTGTTGTGTTATGCAACAAAACACTAATAGGAGAATGCAGATAGAATGGGCAAATGCCATACAGGCTGCAGGAAACATCCTAGGAAAATGAGAAGCATAAAGAGGATAATTTGAAAATAATATGATGTTTGTATGCAAATAAGACGCTGATGATCTTCCTTTTCTTACAGTATATTCTGCTAATTTGCCACAAGGCAATGTAAAAAGGAATTACAGTGAGCTAGCATAGTAGGAAACCTTTGAATGTTCAAAGGGGACATTCAATCATTTAAGACCCACAATATAACATAGTGTGAAATTATTATAATACAGTGGGAAACAGCCTACTTAGCAGAGAGGATGCTCCACTCTGCATGGCTGCTTTGTGTTCTGCGGCGGACCATCCAGTGTTCCCTGCAGGTCTCATTGCTCTGTACAGGTGAGCAGGTAGGCTGGCTCACCGACAGAGAAACTTCCCAGCTGAGGGGAGAAAACCTTTAGGAGGATACCTAAAAGAATTGTATGGCTTAATATTGAAGTCACATTTGCATGGAAGTAGCAACTTTTAACCCAAAGGACCACAATGTGAATTACAAACTGATAATCAAGCTGTCCTTTATCTGCCTCTGTGGAGCAGCATCTCTGGAGTCAGACAAAAACATGTTGTCCTAAATGCACACACAAGGATCATTTGGCTCTTTTTTCCTCCTTTGTCATTCCCAACAGGGAAAGTCATCCTTTGCTTGTGAAAGCTCAGAATTGTGCTGAGATAAAAAGAATCCCCAACTCTTTTCTCAAATGAGAATAAACCAACCAACCAAACAAAAAACCCTCAAAGATTATAATGGAAACAGTAACAAAAATTGATTTTTGGATGCATAAGCAGTTGCTGTGCCCAGGTGTTTCAACTGCACTGGAGAGAAGAAGTAGTATTTCATAGGCAAAACTAAGTTCCTTAATTTGGTTACAGTTAACTAGTAACCCACAGTACATTTTTCTTAAAATGCAGAAACAAGTAACAATTACTTTTTCTTATTATTTTTGAAAATATAGAACTTATTTTCTCAAACTTGTATCTCAGTCTTTGAAATTGTTAGAATGAGAGGCACTTGGGTAATCTTCCCTTTTTTCCTTCCATTTTCTGAAAGTGAAACCTTTTTTAGTAATTGACAGAAATAAAAAAAAAGAAAAAGACTGAATTCATGGCTAAGAATAAGTGAAAGAGGAAACACATGCTGATGTGTTCATTTTGTAGTCATGTAACACCAATTCAAAAACCTGCTGCCTCTCAGCTGAGATGTGCTGATGGATTGTAGGAAGTAAATTATATTGACACTTGTAACCATGTAAGTTTGGTCGCATTGTGATATTCTGTGAACTGCATGAATAGACAGAAAGTTTCAAAAGCTAACATAGATGGTCAGCAAGCTTGGAAGGATGAGACACTGAGCAGATGCATAAGTCCAAATAGCAATGCTGATACAGTTGATCAGTGATGATTATAATTTTTTCTATCTTTCAGTATTTTAAGTAAGATTATTCACACCACTAGACAATAGAGGAATAGAATCATAGAATGGTTAGAGTTGGAAGGGACCTTAAAGATCATGTACTTGCTTCCAACCCCCCTGCCATGGGCAGGCACACCTCCCAATAGACTAGGCTGCTGAAGGCCCCATACAATCTGGCCTTGAACACCTCCAGGGATGGGGCATCCACAGCTTATCTGGGCCACCTGTTCCAGTGTCTCACCAACTTCAGAAATGTTTGGTTTCAGATGCAAGACATGACATATTACTGAGCTGAAACTTAGAAATAAACCATGTAAAAATGCAAAACAAAAGGTAATACAAATGTGAAAGTGGGATAATTCTCAGAAAAAAAAGTATCTCTTCCAGGTATGAAAGAACTCTTATTCTGGCAATTTCGAAAATATTGCACAGTCTCGTTCCCAAACAGTACAGGAACAGGCTCCAAAGATGTTGTAAGGCTATGTAGGGAGAAAATTATAAGTGCCAAAGCCCAACTAGAACTTCATCTGGCTTTGGATGTTAAGAAAAAATAAAAAGATTTTCTATAAATATATTAGTAACAAAAGGAAGACTAAGGAGAATCTCTATCCAGATGAAGGCAGTAACATGGTGACAAAGGATGAGAAGGCTGAGGTACTTAATTCCTCAGTCTTTAGTAGTAGATTCGGTTATTCCCTGAGTACCCAGAGCCCTGAGCTAGTAGATAGGGGCGGGGAGCAGAATGAAGCCCCCAGAATCCAAAGGGAGATGGTGAGGGACCTGGAAATACACAAGTCTATGGGACCAGATGGAATCCACCCAAGGGTACTGAGGGAACTGGTCGTAGTGCTCACCGAGCCATTTTCCACGATTTACTAGCAGTTCTGGCAAACCGGGGAGGTCCCAGCTGACTGGTGTCTAGCAACTGTGATCCACAAGAAGGACCAGAAGGAGGATCCAGGGAACTACAGGCCTGTCAGTGTGGCCTTGGTGCCTGGAAAGGTCATGGAACAGATCATCCTGAGTGCCATTATGTGGCATATGGAGGACAACCAGACGATCATGCCCAGTCAGCATGGGTTCATGAAAGGCAGGTCCTGCTTGACTAACCTTATCTCCTTCTATGACAAAGTTACCCACTTGGTGGATGAGGGAAAGGCTGTGTTGTTTATCTGGACTTTAGTAAGGCCCTTGATACGGTTTCCCACAGCGTTCTCCTGGAGAAACTGGCTGCCCATGGCTTGGACAGGAGTACTCTTCACTGGGTAAAAAACTGCCTGTAGGGCACCAGAGAATGGTGGTGAATGGAGATAAATCCAATTGGTGGCCAGTCATGAGTGGTGTTTCCCAGGGTACGGTATTGGGGCCAGTTCTCTTTAACATCTTTATCAACGATGTGAACAAGGGGATTGAGTGCACCCTCAGTAAATTTGCAGATGACACAAAGTGAGGTGGGAAGGTTGACCTGCTTGAGTGTAGAAGGGCATTGCAGAGGGATCTGGACAGGCTGGATCGATGGGCTGAGGCAAACGGTATGAGGTTCAACAAGGCTAAGTGCCGGGTCTTGCACTTGTGTCACGAGAACCCCATGCAGCGCTACAGGCTTGGGGAAGAGTGGCTAGAGAGCTGCCTGGCAGAAAAGGACCTCAAAGTGTTGGTGGACTGCTGGCTCATATTCAACACTGCCCAGGTGGCCAAGGCAGCCAACAGCATCCTAACCTGTATCAGGAACAGTGTGGTAAGTAGGACTAGGGAAGCGATCGTCCCCCTGTACTCGGCATTGGTGAGGTCCCACCTTGAGTACTGTGTCCAGTTTTGGGCCCCTCACTACAAAAAAGACATTTTGGTGCTGGAGCGTGTTCAGAGAAGGGCAACAAAGCTGGTGAGGGGCCTCTAGAACAAGTCTTATAAGGAGCGGCTGAGGGAGCTGGGGCTGTTTAGCCTAGAGATGAGGAGGCTTAGGGGAGACTTTATTGCTCTCTACAACTACCTGAAAGGATGTTGTAGCGAGGAGGGTGTCAGTCTTTTCTCCCAAGTAACAGGTGATAGGAGAAGAGGAAATGACCTCAAGTTGTACCAGGGGAGGTTTACACTGGATATTAGGAAAAATTTTTACACTGAAAGGGTTATTAAGCATTGGTACAGGCTGCCCAGGGAAGTGGTTGAGTTACCATCCCTGGAGGTATTTAAAAGATGGGTAGACACAGAGCTTAGAGATATGGTTTAGTGAAGTTTTTTGTCAGTGTTAGGTTGATGGCTGGACTAGATGATCTGAAAGATTCCTTCCAACCTAGGCAATTCTGTGAATCTATGATTCTATGACTCTTATAACAGATTCATAGCCACAGTACTGAAAAATCAGTAAGATGTACACTTAAATTTCACTGAAGTTGGTAGAAATCAAGCATTATCTATAAGTTTATCTGAAGAGAGTTACTGTTTCTCCCAATAAAAAATCTAATTCCCAGAAACTTAGTTCCCTCTCTTAACAGCATGTATTAGTGAAAGATGATAAAAATGAAGAAATAGTTGGAAGTTTGGGAATAAATCCTTCAATACAGTTTGATCTTAAACTTTAGATTTTTGTGCTGTCTACACTGGATTTGGACCCACCCAGCTTCTCAGAACAGTTATAAAACAAACCACTGTTGTTTCTTAATATGCAGATATGAGATGATATTACTTGCTCTTTTTTACTTTGCTATTTATGTAATTGAAAAAAAATCTTGCAATAATAACGCTAGCAAGGGCATATAAATAGGTTCTTATGAATAATTATTCATGATTTCCATCTGCTTAAAGTAATTAAAGCAGATGATATTTGACCCACTAACTCCAAGATTTTATTTTTGTTTTTCTCTAATAAAGGACAGTATGAATTCCCTTGAAGCCAATTTCTTATACAACTGTGAAGAGCTGAAGACTTCAAAGTGCATTTTGAACTACAGTGTATATCCTGATTTATTTTTGGCAACTTAGTGGTAAACTGCAAACCAAAGAACTTGAGGTTTTACTATTGCACAAATAATGAAGCTGTTTAACAGAGGAATTAGGTTTTTTTTCTCCTGATCATTATCTGCAAGAATGCAGTTATTTGGTTTGGAACTGTGCATATTGTATTACATTCATATTTATTAATTTTGTATTCAAACAAGAAACTAAGTTAATGAAAATTCTGTATGGAGGACACTCCAAAATAGCAGTTAATGCAGTTTTTGGCGACAGTAAATCATAGTGGTATCCAGACCAAAAAGGTCTCTGCAATTCTGTAACATCAGAGAAATATAGAAGTCCTCAAACTTTGAGATTACAATCAAGACAAACATCTGCAATGTAACAACACTGCTTTATTAAATCAGATTTAAATGATTTCTCAAGGGGCTATAAACACAAACCCTGCTTCCATTCAATCCAGACATACATCAACCCTATGAATAAGTAATTTACATATAACATTATGTAAAATGCTCTTGGTATTGTGGTTTTTTAAACAGAACTGAGCTTAGATGTAGTTTAAGCAAACTTGTGTGAATATGCATTATTATGATGTTTTTATCTTGAACTAAAATAATGCCAAACAGTAATAGCAACTGTAGAATTGTTATGAGCTTGCATTAAGTGTGTTGAATTGTTCTATGTAAAACCCACAAAAATAAAGTTTTCCCATGATCCCTATATTTACAAAATACATGGTGGAACAATCCTGAGCAAAGACATCAACACTGCTGTTGCTTCTTCGTGGTGAACAGAAATCTTTTTCTGGCTTGATAGAGGGTATTCTGTGGGAGGTAAATAAGATTGGAAGAAATTATATAGGAGAGGGTTTCTTCTAGTTTAACACAGCTGTGTTAACAAGCACAGACAAAAGATGGAGATACAGAACATTAGAACATCTTTTGAGCCAGGAAATTTCTGTGGACTGTTAGGTCTCTTTGCTTCCTATCTCTTTCTTACTTTGAACAATATTGCTACTTAACATGGGGCAGAGAGAGAGAAGTAAACACCAGTTTTGATGGAGAGATGCACTGAAGCTCAACAAATTATCCTTAAACTACTCCAATAATTAGGAGTGTTTAAAAACACTTTGAACAATAATGTGATTAATATTGAACCTAAATTCAATCCTTTCCTTTCCTTTCCTTTCCTTTCCTTTCCTTTCCTTTCCTTTCCTTTCCTTTCCTTTCCTTTCCTTTCCTTTCCTTTCCTTTCTTCTGTCTTGTCTTCTCTTTTCTTTTCACATTGAAACAAAAGACTGAACTAGAATGTGCTTAGCAAAATGTTCTACTCAACTGTATCTGAAATATTTTCTCTTCATCCATCTATGGCAAAACTGAGACTTGGCTTCATGACTGGTCCAACCCACCAATTCTGCCTCATTGATTTTTTTCATATCGGAGGTAAATTTAGTTTTGCACAGCTTTACACTTTTCTACATTCTCCTGTGTACTCCAGTTTTGTGTATTTATCCTTCATCTTGAATAAGAAATCTTTATTTAAACCCTCATAATCTTGTAACTTTCCCAAAACTTTCTGTGTAGGTTTCTCCAGGCTCATACTCATCTTCTTGTGTAGAACATACTGCATTGTTTATCTAAAATGTGTCCACCAACTCTAAATTAAATTGCAGCTATCTTGATAAGGAGGTAGTTTCCTTTTGTTTTTGTATAGTGCTAAGGAACTCTTCCAACATGGCAAGCACCACCAGTGCAGCTGTGTAATTTATCATTAAGCACTGAGTAGTCAACACACCTTCTAAAACAATCACTTTCCCCTACCATTTAGAAGCAGTTGCCTTTTAGATTAAGCAGAACTATTATTTAATAAATCTCAGAAATGCCCCTCAGAAGATTAGGAAAGGAAGTGTAGAAGGTTATTTAACATACTCTGCTTAGAGAATTTAGCTAGCAGACCGTAATTATCCAAATTGGAATTTAGCCAGCAGCTGAAGGCTAATAACAATATTCTGTGAAAAATACCATGCAATCTTTCAGGACCAGACATGCCAGCAACATGTCATCTGAAACATGGCAACTGCAACAGCTCAGTGTCTCTAACACTTTGTTTGGAATAGTAGTTCAGTTCAGATTCTAGAAAGAAAAGTACTGCCAACAGAATCAGCACCACTTCCTGCAAGTCCAGAAATATATTTTTTAAGCCTGCTATTAAAGTACTAAATAAACCCATCCTACCTCAGACATACCATGAAAAGCATTCTGATTCAGTCCACAAAATATTTATGGCTCCTTTGTGTAATGGAGAAGGCAACGTATACAGGCAGCCCCCTTCTCCAGTGGTTTTAGGGCTTGACTTAGTGAGGTTGGGTGCTTTTAAGTCAGAGGTTGCAGAGCTGAGATGGATTCTTACCCTTCTTTCAGTGGCTAAACCATAAGATAGGAGGTCCAAGGCTGGAGTTCAGAAATGTAGGTTAAGTCCTATGTTCCACATACTTCATGCATGAGAGAATTTAACTCCACCAGCATTAACAGCAGCTGATGTAGCAAGGGTTGGGATTCCTGTGCACTGCCATAGGGAACTGTCAAGAAAGAGGTACACTAGAAACTGTCTGTAAGCTTGCACTCTTACTTCACTTAGGCACCTCTGTGAAACTGTTACTACAAGCCTGACTTTCTATTGGCCCTCCATGCTTGAGACTTCAACAGCTCTCCCAAACACTTTAAATGCTTGAAATAATCTTTTCCATATTGCATAGTGGCTACAGCTCTTGTCCACTGTCTTCTTCTCAAACTCTAGTTCAGTGTTCAAGCTTGTGAAAGGGGGTATGAGACAGACAGAATATTACTCTCACTAAATGTCTTTGGTTAAAGCTGTCATCCAGGAAAAGGGAATTATGGGTAGAGATCCATTAATCGGAATAACTAATCTTTTCAAATTTAGTCACTGTCAACATATAAGAACAAGCCTCCCCACCAAAGGTTATTAAAGAAAAGTTACCACAGGACAGATGGAAAGATCCATTTATGAACTTAAAGCTGGTTAAAGTGTAAGAAGCAGAGTAGGGCTTAATGGTCACTTGTGTAGATGAGGAAGAATCAAAAGTGGGATTGTCCTAGGACGATGTGATGATCAGTGACACAATCAGTTTTTCTCCACATCTCCATCCCCAATGGAGTAAGGAGTATGCAGGGAAATTTGCAAGACTGGAGATGACGTTAAGATCCTTTGGGTAATAAAACGATGCACCAATATTAAGGAGCTTTAGAATGTCCTCACAAAATGCATGGATGTGCAAATGCATAAGTAGGTGAGTTTTGGGGATTAATATACATATAGGAAAATACATCTAAATGATACCTGCATGATGCTAAACTTGGAACTTAAAATTTTGATCCCAGAGTTGTCACTGACATTTCTCTGAAATCATCAACTTCATGTTCCCTGGAAATTAGGCACCCCCTCTCCTAATATTAAGCATTATCAGGAAGAGTAAGACAAAGTGTAACAGAAAACCCTGATGCACCCATATCTTGAACACTGTCTGGAGTCTTAATCCCCATATGTCAAGAAGGGGAGAGTTATGTTGAAGAACATACAGAGATGGGCAAATAGCTGGTCTTGGAACTGAAGCAGCTGCTTTATAAGCGGAAATTGAAAGTCCAAGACTCTTTCTGGTAAAGGTGGCAGTTTGGCAAGAAGGTATCAGAGGGGTATATTCCTCTGTTTTCCCTCAGGATATTTTCTTTGAGTTTGTCAGTCCTTGCCATGGGAGCCTTGGAGAAACAGATTTCATCCTCACCGCAAACCACAAAAGGCGAAAACGCTCGAGGATATTCTGTTTCAATGAAGGGCTGGTGTGATGTGTGATAGTTGTTCTGCAGAGACAGTTGTATGTCCTGGCTGCTGCACAGAGATTGTGTGGAAATGGAGTAAGGCTGGTATGTCTGGATCATCCATCCCAACCAGTCTCTGCAGAGCAAACGCTATTTAGTTTTTCAGGTGGTTAAAGCCTGGACAAACTGGGGAAGATTTTCGTGGGGGGAATGAAAAAGGCACTGAGAAAAAGCTCTTCCAGAGAAATTTCAAGACTCTAAAGTTGGCAGATAATGGAGTTTCTAAATTCGGGATTTGCTAAATTACAGAGTCCAAATAACTACCTTTCTCTCATTAGTCTTATTATTATTTCACTTCATTTTCTGGAGAAGTTTTTTTAAATATATGCTCTATTTCCTTCTCCTCCTAGTGCAGAAGATTTCAGTGCATGTGGTCAGTATTAGCCCAGTGAAATGCTACTTTCTGTATTTGTTGTTGGTTGGGATTTTTTTGCAATGTCAAGTCAATGAAAAATTTCTTCTATGATGATTCTTTATTGCGATATTAAAAATGGTTAATTGGATCTGTTTACTCATACCTTACCAGAAAAGTAACTCAAAAAGACTGAAGAAACTGAGGTTAAATTAAGCTTTTAAGCATCACTGGCTGCTTTTACAGTTCCACAGAAAATGCTACATCTTTTTTCAAATAATTTTTTGTCACTGCTACCTCTGTAAGTGGATGTCTGGAAGAAAATATAGCATTCCTACAGTTCAGCATTTCTAACATAAAGTTCCTTTTTTCCTCCTTTCAAGAATTCATATATTTAACTCCATTGTGAAAGATTAGACAGATAAAGAAGCTTTCAGCAGAATCACAATACAGGTAATTACGGGTCTGTCAGCATTTCCATTATGAACTCCATTTAGCATTAAGGGCTTAGCATTTTTCTATCATTTCAGAAAATGTCAACCTGAAAGCTGGCATGCAGATTAGCAGCCTGGATGCAAATTTGTTTACACAAAATATTTAAATCTGCTCAGCTGTTTTTGATTTAGAGATCAGCCAGAAACTTTAAACTCTCGGGGCTTCTCATGTGCTTCTGCCAACTTCTAGACCAAATCACAATTAAAAAAAAGTGTGATTGGTTAGTAAACTGTTAACTCATTCTAAAGCTTTGAAATTATTTACTTTAGGCTTTAAAATAGACTTTAGAATTTCTGTTCATCTTGCAACTCTGTTTTTTCTCCTGATATCTTTATAAATGAATAGTGAGTTGGAATAGGATTCAAAAACTGTAGTAAAACCTGATAGTAATCTTAGACCCTGAAACATTTCTTCAGGACTCGCTTAACTACCATCATAAGACAGTGAACAGAAACAGACATGTAAGGTTTTTGAGAGTGCTGATTATTTAGCCCACTAGTTCTAACACCATTTTAGGGTACTGATCAAAAAGTAACGAATGCAGTTCAACTGTTACAGTTTTTCAGCTTCATTAGTTTAGTCCCATGCATGGTATGAACAGCTTTGTAGAGCTGTCACACCCTAAATAAACTCGTCTGTATTGAAAGGAAGTATTTTGTTTGTTATAAAAATCTTCTCTGTTCTGCTAAAGTCAATGACAAAACTTCTTTTCATTTCAGTGGAGATAAGCTCTAAAATAATCTACTGGTAAATATTTCAGTAAGGTTATAATTGAATGGATGATCACTCTTGTTCAAAAATACACTTCTCGCTTGAGGAGTAAGAAGCTTTGAATGGAAAGACTCACAGCCACTAAGCAACGTGAAATAGAAACACTGTTAGAAACATTGAGCCATCAACAGAAATGAGATAGAAAAATAGTATTAAGTCAAGTAGAAAAAAAAGATACTGAGATTGTAAAATACAGATATTCAAGTAGACAATGGGCATATTTAAAATACTGAGAAGAGATGGGCAAACAGGAAAAACCAATGAAACAAGTTCTCAAAAAACGCACAGTCATCCAAGTATGTCAGAAAAAGAATAGGAACCTGGCCCAAGTACTCTGTGGATTAAAAGAATAGAAAAGTATGGTACAAAAGAGATGGTGCAAACAAACTGTGCAAATGAAGCATGGAGGAAGCAGATGAGGAGAAGACAATTGATGAACTAAATATATCCAAATCAGTTTGGCCAGAGGATGTTCATCTAGAAGACACTGTGTACTGGCTTAATAATGCAAAAAAAATATAACTTTTAAGAATGAAGAAAATGTGCTCCAGAAAACATCTCAGATAACATTAATTACAGCTGTATCTTCAGAAATATCTGTAAATTCTTTAATGATGATTCAATACAATGCTCATTGTATTGTGTACTACATTTTTGATAAAGTATTTATTTTCTTTATACTTAACCTCAGGCTTACTCTAAATTCTAGCAGGCAATTCATGTCTTCTTAATAATTACAAAGGTTCTGCTGATCAGATTCCCTCCTTATCTGATATCTGTGGCACACTCTGACTCTTTAGATTAGACGTTTGTGTTAACTCAGCTGCCAATGGATTTCAAAGAGGTGACCAGTACAAGAGGCCCCAAAGGGAGCAATTTGGAACAGTACGTTTCACAAGTCAGATACATAGCAAACTCTCCTGATTTCATTGAAATACTCGAAGTCAATCTTGGAACAAGTGAGTAAGAGAATCCCTATAAATCTAGCCCTATGTGATTTTTTTTGGCTTTTTCTATTTCTTTTTTTTTTAATTAATCTACAATATTCTGTAGTATCCAGCATCCTGACTAGTCTGTTCTTGTCATCCCAGAATGATGATATCAGTAAACGATACAGTAGTAATATTAGATCTGTAAAATTTCCTTTACCATGTCACGTGGACAGTTTAATGGCATACGTTAGAGCCTGAAAAACAAAGAAGATGCATCTTGAATTTCCAAAATATACCAAGCATCCAAATTTTAACCATCTGTTTCTATAGTGTTTATTTGTATGCAAGTAAGGATTTTACCTTTAAATCTATTAGATTTTGACCTTTTTTAATCATATGTTTTCAAGTTTCTTGTTTGGGGTGAAGGGGCATTTTGTTACCGAAAAAATAATCATGTAGGCAGGCACAAAAGAGTGAAGAATGAAAACAAATATAATGGAAACTCCACTCATCCAACCTTGCCTCTTGCAGATGATTTGAAATCCAAAGAACACCCTGAAAAAAGTTAGTAAATCTAATCTATGACTGTCAGGCTGGGAGGATATTTCTTTTCCTAACAGATTACTCTTACATGTTTATTACTTTGGGCCACAAAAGTAATAAACAAATGACATAGAAACTAAAAAGAACTTTCTATATTTTACTGTAGGCTTTATGTTTTTGGGACTTCTCCAATGGTACTTGTGGAGTGGGAAGAGAGTTTGGGAAGGAAGCCCAGAAGTGCAGAGGAGGCTGGATAAATTGGGAAAAATTACAGGAGCTAGCTAACAAGATAGAATTTGAGTGTAGTAAAAATATATAGATAGAGCTTAGGAGAGTGGGTTTTTTTATGTGTATCTTAATTTAAAACTAGCTGAAATTAGTGTAGAAACTCATACAAATTTAAATGACCTGCAATTGTACTGCTAGAGAGATTTAGGAATTTTGGAAGCATATCCTTAGCAAAGTTATAGAGGCAGGCATGCAGGAGTCACCAATGTTGTTGAACTCATTCAATATTAAACATTGATTCTCTTGCTCATTGCTGTTTAAGACAAATAGCTTTGATAAGTATAAGTTTGTCAGGATGTTTACGAAAATCACTGTGTCTTATGTGGTTGGTGCAACTTTCCACTACTGGCAATGAAAATGCCAATAAAATATATCTCACCTATTTGTCAGGGGAAACTTTTTATCCTTGCATGAGAAGACGTGGGAGATTCTGTTGGCACTGTATCCTCCATGAAAAACACAGAAATGTTATTGCTAGTCTAGTGCCTATGCTCTCTTTCTTTCCACAGAAAGAGGTGAAAATTAAACTTTCTCAAGAATGCTGAAGTACTTGGGTATAAAATTGGGCCACTGAAGAAGTATAATAATGTTCATATTCTTACAAGATGTCTATAATTGCTATAAGGAGAATATGGTTGCATTTAGGATATATGAAAGTTCACTAAATAGAATCTACAAAAATCTCTAAAGAAATATTTTCCCAAATGTCAGAGGTACTTTATTTTCCCAGGAAGGAGTTGCTAAGATTGAAATAAAGGGTAAAGAGGTGATATTACCAAAGTCTCTGAAGCTAATAAGTACATGAATTGTGTGAGGGAAATGATTGGCCCCCTTCAAAAGAGCTTGCAGAAAGAAACAGCTATTGAAAAGAAGAATTCTGAATGAAAGTGGTAGACATGCTGAATAGGAATGTGGAAAAGAGTAGGTAATGATATTCCTTTTTTTTTTCAAGTTGAAGATCACACCAAGAAATTGAGGACTGAGCAATCAGTTTCCCTCTTTCGGCTGTAAGTGGACTATTTTCAAACGCATCAAATATAAAATCTTGATTTTTTTCTTAGTTCCAGGACCCTTTATAGAAGTGTCTAATTGAAGAGGAAATCTTTTAGCAGTTTCACATGAAAGGATTTCATATTCAGTAAATAAAGTGAAAGCTGTAAAAATCGTAGCCATTTTAGTTACAGTCCTAAGAGGGAAGGATTGTTGCCATGAGTATTGCTAAAACATTCACTTGATAAAGTACAGTTTGTATCATATTACTTCAATCACTAGACTGATAAAAATTCTCTAATCAGAAAAGCACTTTTGCGAGCACTATATTGATGTAAAGATTTTAGAGAAAATGTCTTGCCCTTTCATTATGAATTATATGTATTTCTTCTTTTGTGGTCATTAAAACTGCCATGCCATGCCATAAGCATTGCTAAAGTGAGTAGCAGCAGTCATATGATTAAAGTATAAGTATCAGTTAGCACAGATGTATTCAAGGGAAAGCACACAAGATGAGCATAGTCATGAATTAAGCATAGGTTCTTCTTGATAGAACATGCAGCTACAGATGCCTGCTACCGGAAGTGCCAGCTTGCACACGTACACTTGCATGTGTGTGTGTGCATGCTGGTGCTCCCATAGGCACCTGGCAAGGCATGAAAAAAAGCATCCTTTACCGCAGAGTTGATTGACTTGACTGTGAGGTGTCCAAAGACCTATTCTTTTCTTCTCTCCACCTTTGGTTAACCAGGCTAACTTTCCAAAAGTTAGGATTTGGACCCTTGTTTTCCAGTATATGTTAGTTCTTGTGATTTTGGCTCAGTATAATACATGTTTTTAGACTCTGAGTTGGTGGCAAATACAAAGAATGTTCTAGCAGAAGATAAATACAATAAAATTAATGTGGAAACTTCCCTATTTTTGTGCTTTTGCAGCACTTTCAAATGTAACTACATATTCAGAATATATGATAATCCAATAAAAGTAAAACTAAATTCATTAATAATTGAATCCGAAAGCATTCTAAACCAAAATCTATTTTCTCAGTTCTTCTGTAACTATTAGCAGCCTTCCACGAATTCCAAAATGTTTTATTGAAGAACAAAAATTTAATAAGGAATCTTTAAACCAGGTTGTAAATTGGCTGCAATTCAGCATATTTTCTGACAAAAAGCATGAGTGTTATGTGATTTTAAAGACTACAGCTGACATTGTGTTAACATACTACCATTACGTTGAATCTAGTGGACTGATCCCCAGAAATGCTGACATGATCATCAATAAAATGTAGAAAGACAGAGCATTTTATGACTGTATCCAAATATATAATCTACTTGCCTTAAACAGAATCATAAACAATTTACTTTTGAAATCTTTAGGTTTATAATGGAATGTGAGTTTTCCAAAAAGCACTTCTATTGAAAATTTCTGGTGTACTGTGAAATACATGGCCTCTTTTATAATTTATATTTTCTAGTCAAATGAAATATATATACAGAAAACTGTAATTCAAAACTCAGTACGAAAAGAAACAACGGCAAATCTACTCTCAAAGGTCCTATTCTGGACTTTCCTGTTGCTTCAATGGTCTCAACAACACGCAGTTTAGAAGCTCATTTTATAGCCTGTTTTATAACTTCCATTCACCTTTGGATCAAAGCTGATCTATAGAAGCAAAAATGCAGCTTTTAATATAGGCTTTTAAAAGATTAGTTTTAATTAGACTAAGCTTTGATTCCCAAAGAAAATTGCACAACAATTGAGAAAGCTAAATATAGTAGAATGTGAAGATTTCCTTCTGGATCAGATTAAATAACGGAGGAAAGGTTTTGTAATTCAAGTAGCTCTGTCTCAATGCTATGTTGAAAAGAGAAGAATGTCCATACTCAGCATTTATGTAGCTCATTTCAGCTAAGGACTCCAAACTACACTTGCAGACATCCACTTGCTGGGTCTGAAAACAGTTCTATAAGAAGATAATGATCGCAGAGGGATCATTTTAACTGCCAGTGAAATACAGGCACCTCTGACATGTGATATGTCAGCCTCTTTAAATGATAATACCAGTATTAAAATAAAACAGAAAATA
>KZ505636.1:2639825-2657688 GCA_002844005.1 Limosa lapponica baueri
GCGGCCGCGCCGCCGCGCCGCCGGGGCCGCACCACTCCGCGGGGGCGGGAGTGCTCTGCGCGGCGCCGCGCCGGGGGGGGAGCCCCGGCCTGAGGGGAAGGGGGGCTGCCGTCCGGGGCTGCGGGAACCGGCATCCACCCCGCCTTGCGCTCTCGGCTTCCCTCTTCCGCCCAGCGCAACTACCGCGCAAGGTGCGCAGGGCGGCGGTCCCCTCGGATTGGGGGGAGCGTGCCGAGGGGGCAGGCAAGCAACGCCTGCGGTGTGGGAGGCGTGCGGGGGTGTGCGTGTGTGTGGGGGTGTGCGTGTGTGGGTGGGTGTGCGGAGGCGTTTGTTCCAGGGGGTGGTGGTGCGCTTTTGTGCGTCAGGGAGTGTGTGCGCGTACATGCGTGTGCAGGTGTGGCTGTCCCTGTGGTGCGAGTGCCCCTGTGAGGGGCTGCTTGTGTTAGTGCACAATGCGCTGTGCGTTTTTGGGGTGGGTGAGTGTGCATTCGGGTGCGTGCGTGTTTGCGCCTGTGAGTGCACGTGCATGTGTGGCTGCCTGAGTAGGTTTGTGTGCATGCATGTGCTGCCGTATTGAATGTGGGTGCACGTGTGTGGTGAGTGAGTGTGTGCTTGACCATGTGGCAGTGTGTTTCTGTGAGTGCATGTGTTTTGTGTGTGTACACTCTGTGTGCTTGTGTGGTTCCGCGCAGGTGAATACATGCGTGTGTGCGCACACGTTTTGCGTGTATGCGATACAGCTGTGTGTGAGACAGTGGGCATGGATCTGTTTGTGCATGCATTGTGTGTGTGTGCATTTGCATGTGTTCTTACACATCAATGTGTGTGCCTCCACACATGCTTTTTTCTTGCACGTGTGTGTGTATGTTCATTCATACAGATTTGCATGTGTTTGGTTTTACATGGGTGTGCGTATGGTGCATATGTGCGCAACTGCATGCGTGTGAGTGCACAGGTGTAATCTGAAGTGAAGTGCTGATGTACAGGAGCTGGGAGATTTTGGCAGGCAGTCACGGAGTATGGCTCTTTGCGTGTGTGTCTGCACAAGGGTTTGCATTTCCCTGTGTCGAACAGCATGTGTGGTTTTTGTGTGTGCGTGGAGTGCATTAGTGGAAAGGTGGGTTCTGGTTAGGAACTGTTTTCAACAGGCATATGGATGTGATGTGAGGATTTCTATGTATGTATAGTTGCATATGTGAATTTGTATGAACATACATTTATGTATATATAAATTATATATATATGTAATATATATATATGCAGTAGTACCACAATATCATAGCAGATAGTGTTGAAGGAATCTGGAAAGGTAATGATTCCTCCTTTACTCCCAAAGCACAATGCGAAAGAGGAAGTGTGCATGGCCATGAGTCTGCTTCCATGCATGTGTAGGGGTGAGCAGTATGTGCCTGCCTTCCTCCTCTGCTTAAAACCATGCCCCGTTTCAGTGAGGCCAACTGCATTTAAGCAGAGTGTGGCCCTGCATATGGCTGGCTGAACTCGTTTCTGTAGCTGTAAGACTGCTTGGTGTGGCTGGTGTCAGGAAACGGTACCTTTGGCAGCAAGTGCTGACACTAACGGGCCCCATCTGATCCATACAGGTTTGTTTACTGGGGAGAGGCAAGGGGTACGTATTTCATGGCCTTGTGTACTGTCCACAGCCCTCTCTTGCAGACACATAATTCTTGGAGGGTGACTGTTGGAATTGAAACTTGGTGGGTCTGTTCCCTTCCTCTGCAGCAGGAATGTGATCTCGTAAGTGATAGGAGCCTTGTGCTGGTGTAAATGGTAGAGCCACTTTAGCATCAACTTTTTGACCAAATTTCAGTGGTCCCTGTTTTAGGGAATGTAATGTTTAGGTAATGGTGAAAATCACTCTGTTCAGAACCTATCTGCTGCGTTCATTAAAAGAATTCCAGTGTATCTCTTTTTACTATATACATGTATGTACATTTATGCACATATGTGTGCATGTAACGAATCCATTTTTCAAGAGCATTTCAAAACTGAAGAGAGACTTATGCTTTTAGAATAGCACGAAAGGCCTCTAGTGCTCAGATTTTTTTACGTGCTTGGAATAAAGTTCTGCCCTTATTCCCCCAAGAACACTTTCCAGCTCTGGAACTCAAATCCCCTTGGAATAAATACTTTATCAGTTATAGAGGATAAGAAATAGATATTGAAGACATAGACTTATTATTTCTAATTCATGCATTGCATTGCTCACTACTTCAATACCTTACTTATTTTGGAAGCTTATTTTGATGCTATTAGAAGTCATGTCTGTTTGACATCCAGTAAGATTTACACTGTGAGTTATCTGTATTACTTCTGAAAAAGAAATTTTGGCTCATCAGTTAGATGTTAAACATGAACAAAGAAATGCTTACCATTAAAAATGGGATGCCCAAGGAATTTTTGCGGCCAAATTCCTACTAATTTTCAAAGACCCTTAGGTTTCCAAGTAATATAGATACATTTTTATAAAAGTACTTCAGCTAGTAAAGCAAATTTTAGGCATATTTGGTAGCATTAATGCTAGGGATTGATTTGAATTTCTTTATAGAACAACCCCCACCCCAACTCCCAAATGTTGTGGTGTTGCATTTTTATTGTGGTTGTTTTGTTGTTAAATAGTAGAATCCCATAACCTTTTGAGTGATTCTGGGTTCAAGCTGTAGATTATGCTACATATGTTTCATATTCATATAGTGGCCTTTTCCTCCTCTGTCTTAATTTTCCCTTCCTCCCTTCCTTCCTGCCTTTCCTCCTTCTCTCCCTCCTTCTCTTCCCTTCTTTCTCTCTTCCTTTCTTTTGCTCTCGCACTCTGTTTTTCTTCCTCCCTTCATGTTTTTCTTTCGCTCCCTGTCTCTCCCTTATTCTTTCTTGTCCTTGCCCTCTTTTTTCTCTTTTTCCTCTCTTCTTCTTTCTCTCTTTCTCCCCTCTTTTGGCATGGTCAAGCTTATTGATCATTTGGGTACCAGTCAAGGATGAAAGTGACTTGGCAAGGCCCATTAAGTCAATCACTATGATTAAATACTCCTAAGAATTTTAAAATGTGCTGAAATCAGAAATGGGCAGATACTTAAATGTCTGACCTGTCAGGCACAGGAATATCAGCAATGCCTAGTGGAAAGCGTGTATCGGAGACCTGACAGTGATGGTGCTCCTTTGTGCTATCATTGTTGGATGCTTCATAAGGTAAACTAGTCTGTGATGCCTTAGCTATAGTATCTGTAAGCAGGCACTCTTGCCTCAGAATCTCCAAGAAATAAATACACCAAAATAGTTCTATGGAATAATGTACTACTATTGGTATTTGCATTTCCCCCCTTCACAGTTCCCTGTTCACTTTGCCAAGGCAGCTCAAATTTAAGTTTTGATAATTACATTACAAATTCCTCCTACATTTTCAACTGCATTTGTTATTCTTCGTTCGCTGTCATATACTTTTGTGTAAGGTAGCTGTATTTTGTTAAATAACTCCTACATTTCGCCCCCGCGTGACTTCACTCTAATTGTAGATAGACTGATTGCTTTGCTTTAAAAAATGCAGTGGGGTCTTCCGTGACAAATAACACTGTGAATAATACGATACACAATGCTTGCAAGCACAGACAGCATATGTAGGCATGTGTAAAGCATATAGGCAGTGATATTTAAAAATGTGTATTTGACTTAGGATACAGATCTCATTCACTCATATCACATAATTATTTTGAACATCCTGACTTAATGCCAAATGTAGAATTTCCTGAATTCCCATAACTTAGTCCATCTGATTATAAACCCAAATATGATTATTTTAGACCTAACCATGACCCTGAAATGCCTGCTGATGTGTTGGTGAGCCCTAACAGTCTTCTTACCTTGAAAACAGTAGGAGACTGTTACAAATATACTCCCAAACTTCCACTTTTTCTCTTACGCTTTTCAACATGCGTTGGGAGTCCTTCAGAGGAGGGCACAAAGAAGAGGACACCATTTTGCCATTCCCTGGTAGATGGCACTTCACTCTTTACCTCTGCTTACCTAGAATAGAATAGTTTTACTGTTGTGAAACAGATAATGGTGTTTGGACGGGAAAGAGTGAGGTGGGGATCATTCCACAAGTGTTGGGGTGCCACCATGTGCTGATGTTACTGCCATATATTCACATTAGAGGATAGAGCCGTAATATGAAAATCAAGTATAATACAACCCAAAGAAAGATGCAGAAAAGCAAATACAGTGATGGAAATATGTGGAGGGGGAAGGTGTCTTCCTGACTACTTTTTAGCTTAAGTTTTCAAAAATCAGGTTCTAAGCTGCCTTTGGCACAAAAATACCTCTTCAAGAAAACGGGACAGCAGCAATATTCAAGAGTACCCACTTACACTCCCAAATAAAGGAAAAAAGGAATACTTCTTCAAGATGCATTGTTCACAGGGAGACAAAGGTCCTATGTTTCATTATCACAATTAGTTGTGATATTGTTATCTCCCTGTTAAATGTTCCTTCCATTCTGCTAGAGGCCACATCTGAAATCTGTTTGGAGACAAAAGAGAACGCAATTCTATTTTATGCAACTTTTCCTATTTAGATATTGTACTGTGTAACTGTTCGTTTTCAAGTGCAATTCAAGAAATACATTTTGGCCTACTACTACCAGATTTTGCGTAGCTTAGCGACTAAATTTATTTTTATTTTATCCGTCGTCATCAGTCAAGATGATCTTGGTGTGTAGTTGTGTTTGGGATTTAGACAACTGACATCCTCAGCAAAAGCTGTCACCACTGTAATGTTCTCCCATCTCTGGTCAGCAGAGTTTGAGTTTGATGATTTGGAAATCCTATAGGGTGTGTGAAAATCAGAAGTGTCTGACATTTTTACACAGGCAGAATGACTTTTTACGTGGTGTGTGCAGTGAGGCCAGGCTCACTAAGATTTGCTAGGCAGTCAGCTTGGACAGAGTTTAGATCTTGATTCCCTTGCCCTTAGTAATTGAGTAGCATACGTTCAAATAGCTATTTGAACACTAGCTGTCTTACCCCTTAGATCTGGCAGTTTAGGACTTTTGATCAATGACCAAAGATGTCATTGTTTATTCTGCTCAATGCACCGTTTTGTTGAGATACACAAGTAGCTCCCAACAATCTCATGCATGTGATACAGTGCAGTGAGAACTCGCCGAAGGGACACTTCAATAGTGAAAAGTTTAGAAAAAATAATTATGTGATCATTGCAACAAATAGAATTATGTAGTGTATACTTAAAGACAAATTATCACCTGGAGTTCAGGATACCATGGACATAAAAAAGAGAAATTTCATAATAGGGAATGGCTACACATAGTGTCTCTAAAACAAAAGAGAAAAAGAGGTAAATATTGGGGGGGGGAGGGTGTGTGTGTGGGTGAGTGGTAGGAAATTGGTATGCTTTGTCACTAAAGTAATAAATAAAAGAGAATGTCTAGAATTGCATGAACGATTACCCTTCTGTCATAATAATACTACTACAGTATGTAAAGGAAAAGAAATCAGGAAAGGGTGCTGAGGTCCTGAAAAAGGAAGAAAAAAGATTTTGTTTTTTTAGTGGATTGCGTGGGTAGGAAAGTGGTTGCACTGGTGGGTGGAGATTAAAACATCCTTCCAAATTCCACTTTCTTGTTTGCATTAGATTGAGACATAGTAAAGGTATATTAAACATGTCAGTTACTTAACTGCCATTCAGTGATAATCAGATGCAATGTATGTACTATCATTCTTCATTGAGGAAATCTGAAATGCATTCTCACTGGTAAGTGTAGATTTTTCCCAGTAAACTTCTATTTGTTAGCCAGGGGGTGAAAAGAATACTTTATAGAAAAAAAGGTTTTATTGCATCTCAGATTTTGTTTTAATTATTTATATGACTGTTTTTTATCTGTATTTTCTGTTGCATTGTTTAATGTTTAATGTTTTTAATGTCTTTGTGTGGTTCTTGGAATGTTAGGGAAGATAAGCACTGTAGATATAAAATTAATAATTAATTGTTCTTGATGATACTTACAGGAGTTACATATACAAATCCTCTGGCGTGTGCAGGAGAACAAATCTAGAAGGCCTCTGTTTTGCTGTTATTCTGCATGAAGGATTCTCCCTGGCTTGAACAGGAATTCTGTGCACAGAGCTGTAGAAAAACTAAACCTGTGAAATACTGGTAACCTTGACTCCAAATTCAAATTGAAAATTATATAATGAACATTTATGAGTAATTCATACCTAGAAAGAAGACTGGTGTTCTATCTGCCTGCCATACATTCTTTAATAAGCATTTAAGTGGATAGAGACTGTTGACATTACAGTCAGAATTGATAAACTTGTTTAGAGACATATTTCTGGATACACAACTAAAGTATACTGATGGCTTTTAGATGCCATATGCTGAGGTTATAGAGGCACAGATAGGTTAGGAAATTTTAGGGGCAAGTATTTGCAATTTCTAATCTTGAAGAAAAGAGTCAAAAATGAACTTAAATGTATCTGATGAACACAAATATCACAGCTGAGATTTAATTTTGATTTGTGACTGCATTACTAATTTGTCTGAGAGTGTTCAAGGTCGCCTAGTAAGATATTTCAGACTTCTGTTTGTATTATTTAATGTTAGACATTGATCGGAAGCTGAGGGGGGTTAAAGAAAGTGGGTGGAAGAGATTATTGGACTAGTTTCAGGCTATTTTGTTTCAGCTAGATATTTGGTATGCATGAACATAGCTAGACCCTTTTCCTATCTATTGCGCTCTGTACTCCACTCTGAAATGATTTATAATGTTTGAATCCCTTCCCCTGCTTAGCCAAGTGCAGTATTACAGCGAAGAGTATATCGGTGCTGATTTTGAATAGCATTTCACAGCCAGCTCTGTCGCACGCTTCTTTTTCTGTAGCAGCATCGCATATTTAGAGAATGATGAGCTAAAAGTAATGAGCAGTGATGTGGTGATGCTATCATTTTTTGTGCAGCTTGAAATGCAGGTCTGAGCTGACCTGTGTTAGGGTATGTGATAAGAAGCTCACCCCTACACACAGAGGAGCACAGAGACATGAACCCCTGCCCTGACCTCCCCAGGGCTGTCCCAGGAGATCATCAGCCCCACGGGCCGGGTGAGACCCAGCACCATAAGTCCCCAGGGACAGCTGTCTGGGGCACTCAACATGCTGGGGGTGTCCCTACCCTGGGTGACAGGGCTCAATGTGGGATACAGGGAAAGAGCATGCTGGGATTATGTGAGACTTATTGTGGGATGTTTATGGGAGAAACCAAAGGTGGGGAAATGGAGGGATCAGGGTGATTTGGGGAGGAACAAATGTGCAAACACGGGGACATAAGAAGATAAAGGGGACCAGTCAACTGTTGACAGTTTGCTGGTTGGTACCATTTTCTGCATTTCAGATGGTGGGCTGCATTTTTCAGCACTGTACATCTGTATTTAATCAGTTTGATCCTCTCAAATGTGCTGATTCTTACCTATTCATTGTTCTGGTGGCTAACAAAATTTGTTGGCTTGGTTGGCATGGCGCTACTTTTGATTCTAGAGTTGTTCTGTGTTTATTGGTTTTTACATGAAAATATAGCATGTATAACATTACCCATTCTCATTAATAGACTAGATAAGCTATTGTTTTAAGCCCACCAATTTCAGTTATTAAGAATAAAGTACTATAATAGATAGAAAGTATAGTATTAATATTGAGAGGCACTAATTTTTTATTTTCCATACTGTGCCAATTTATCATGTATAAACAACTTCTGTCATCAAGTTTCTCTGATTCTTTTCTTCTGATGTATTTTACTGTGTTAGGATTTCCAGCTTCCTATGAAGCTGTTAGCTGCCTTTCTGAAACAGTAATCAGTTGCATTTTTTATTTCAGGCATAGTGTCTATCCATATATGTGTTTGTCATTATTACAGAAACAAAGAAAAATGGACTGTAGTGTATTGTCTTACTGAATGTATGACTGTGTGCATCTTAGTCTATTTGTCTTTTTAAGAAATTTTTTTCATTTATAAGCAAGCAGTTTCTTGTCTGAAATCCTAGTAGCCTCTGGCAAAAGTATTCTAGATATACAATAAGTAGCATCAAAAAATTTTATACTAAATGAGAAATAAGATTTGCACTAGAAACATTGAAGGGCTACAAGTAAAGAAAATAATGAGATCCTTGGATACTGAATATGTTTAAAAAATGACAACGAACTCGGGTGAGTGTAAAAGAATCTTTAGTAGCTCTACAATCATTAAATGGAGCAAGTTCAATTTAATTGTAGATATTTCAGTTATTTCAGGAAAATATGTTGGAAATAATGTTGAATATTTGAAAGGCTACTCAAAATAATTCATTTGGTTTCATCACAGTAAAATTGTGGAATATGTCTAGAATAAGTTGGAAAATAAACAGCAAAATACAATATATACTACATGAGCTCCATATAATTTTTCAATATAACTACTGCATAGTATAATAAAGCAAACAGGTGGGGTAGAAGACCACCATGGCTGAATAAGGAAGTCCTCTTGGAGCTCAAGAGGAAAAAGAAATTGTATGATCTGTGGAAGCAAGGGCAGGCTTTGCAGGAAGATTACAAAGCTGTAGTTCACATATGCAGGCAGAAAAGATGAAAGGTCAAAGCTCAATTAGAGTTAAAACTGGCCAGTGTCGTGTCAGACAGCAAGAAAGGCTTTTTGAAGTATGCTAATAGCAAGAGGAGGTCTAATATATTGAATTGATACTTGATGGTCACTTGACAAATAGGGATGAAGAAAAGGTGGAGGCATTCAATGTTTTTTTTTCCTCAGTCTTTAATAACACTGATAGACCTCGGACTGCCTGGTCCTCTGAGTTGGAGGACCATGACTGTGGGAACAGTGACTTTCCGTTGGTGGACACTGAAATTGTAAGGGACCAGTTGTATCAGTTGAATGTTCATAAGTCCACGGGACCTGATGGGATTCATCCCAGAGTTCTGAAGGAGCTAGTGGGTGTTACAGCAGGGCACCTCTCAGTCATCTACCAAAAGTCTTGTGAGTTTGGGGAGGTCCCTGTTGACTGGAAGCTAGCCAATGTTATTCCAATTTGTAAGAAGGGCATGAAGGAAGACCCAGGAAACTATAGATCTGTTAGTCTAACCTCAGCTCCTGGAAAAATTATGGAGAAAATATACTAGGTCCTATTGAAAGGCATTTAAAGAACAATGCAATCATCAGGCAGAGTCAACATGAATTCACAAAGGGAAAGTCCTGTCTTATTAATGTAATAACTTTCTATGATAAAGTCACACACCTACTGGATGAAGGGAAGGTGGTAGATGCAGTTTTTCTAGATTTTAGTGAGGCTTTTGATACTGTCTCTTACAGCATCCTTTTGGACAGGTTGTCCAACTGTGGGATGAGTGGGTTCACGGTGCACTGGGTGAGGAACTGGCTGAGAATTAGGACTCAAAGAGTTTTAGTGAATGGGGCTACATCTGGCTGGCAACCCGTCACCAGCAGTGTTCCCTAAGGTTCAGTTCTAGGGCCACTTCTGTTTAATATTTTTATCAGTGATCTGGATGCAGGAGTTGAAGACACCCTTAGTAAATTTGCTGATGATACTAAACTGGGGAGTGCTGTTGACTCTCTCGAGGGATAAGAGGCCTTGCAGAGGAATCTAGATAGACTGGAGCCTTGGGCAGTCACCAGTGGCATGAAGTTTAACAAGAACAAATGATGGATTCTGCATCTGGGATGGAGTAACACCAGACCCAAGTATAAATTGGGAGAGGAGTGGCTGGAGAGTAGCCGTGCAGAAAGGGATCTAGAGGTGCTGATTGGCAGCAAGCTCAATAGAAGTCAGCAGTGAGCCCTGGCAGCCAAGATGGCAAATGGCATCCTGGGGTGCATCAAACATCGGTCAAATACACTTGCTGTATTGTGCTGGTGGAGCCTCACCTTGAGCACTGTGTCCAGTTCTGGACCCCACAATTTAAGAAGGATGTTAAGGTACTTGAATGGATCCAGCAACAAAGCTGGTGAAAGGGCTGGAAGGAATATCCTACCAGGAGCAGCTAAGGCCTTTGTCTAGTTTAGAGAAAAGGAGGCTGAGGGGCAACCTCATTGCTCTCTTCCTGAGGAGAGGAAGTGAAGAGGGAGCTGCTGATCTCTTCTTACGGGTATCCAGTGATAGGACGGGTGGGAATGGTTCAAAGCTGTGCCAGGAGAGGTTCAGACTGGACATTAGGAAGCATTTCTTTACCAAGAGGGTGGTCAGACCCTGGAACAGGCTCCCTAGAGAGGTGGTCAATGCCTCAAGCCTGTCAGTGTTTTAAGAACCATTTGGACAATTTCCTTAATAATATGCTTTAACTTTTGATCAGCCCTGAAGTGGTCGGGCAGTTGGACCAGATGATCAATGTATGTCCCTTCCAACTGAACTATTCTATTCTATTCTATTCTATTCTATTCTATTCTATTCTATTTATTCATTTAACATGAAAATATTATCAAAATTGTTTACGTATAGAGGAAAATACACCTTTTAAAATTTTTCCTCAGGTGCTGTATATAGATGTTGCTTAACTGTCATAAGTAAAATAAGTAAAAACTGTTTATAATGGCCCTTATGTCTATCTCTTCTCACATCGTTACGTATAGAATTTAGTGGAAACAGTGTGAATACAGAGTGGAAAAAAATTAGAGAAGACAAAATATTTATAAATACAACAAAGAAGTTGGAACTTACTAAATTTTACTTTCTGTAATGACTGTTTAGTAAGGTTTTTATGTCATACTTACTAGGACTAGACACATCTTTGTATTCTCTTAGGAGAATGTATTAATCATTGAATGCTTATTCACAAGCCTTTCTCAAGGGAATGAAGCATGTTTTTCTCCTTTGATCAGTCTCCATACTTTCCAGGTAGTATGTCTCCTGTACTGACCATCAAGTCTGACTCCCAAATCCTGGCAGGCTTTCTGCTCCTGGGACTTTTACTAAGCACAATTTCTTCCAGGCATCCTTTGGAATAAATGACTCATCTGTGTTTCTTAAGGAAATGATTTAAGAACCAAGGTCCAGGAGAGAATTCTAGGTTGATAATCCTCATATAATAAAATAATTTCCCTTTAGCTCAGAATCAGGTGTGTAAGCTCTTGACATATTTCTATGTCATTCTTTACTTGCTAATTCAGAAAAGTCTGCACTCAGAGGGCTGACTGCCGTCCATCTGATTACTGAATGCCCAAAGCTCTTTGTGTATTTTGCCTGTAACTAAGACTTTGAGCTTAGGGCTTAAATAACTCCTCTTAGTGCCATATACCCTGTAGCCAAAGCAGAGGCCTATGTCAACAAGAAATTACACGTGCCCTAATCAGTATTAACTTGCCTTGAACCCAGATATAAGGGTACTACAATAAGGTAACCAGCACGAATACTTACCGATTTTATAATGCTGTGATGGCAGAACTAGACACAATCCATAAGCACTTCACAAATTATGTGAGGAACGTGATCATCAAAGGGATAAAGATGTGTGTAGTTGAATGCAGTGCAATTTGGGGAGTACACAAGAATCATGACTTGCAAGACAAGAAAAACAAAAAGCAATATAAGCAGTACTGGGAGCAGGTAAGACACCTGCTTCCTCTTGGGAGGACTAAATAGCATAAAACCATCAAACATGGTGGAAATATGGAGAAGAAAGACAATGAACCCCCTTCAGGTCTAAATTCTTTCATCACAATCTCTCAGGCTTGATCACTTTAACCTCCACGAACAAGAAACACCAAGGACCATTGAGCTCCAGGGTGTTGTATACTTTTAACTAATGTATCTTATTAGTGTTACTGACTCACAGTTCTGTATGTATCGTCATGACGATCAGTAACATGCAAAAATGTGTTGTTACTGAAAAAAATTAGTAAAGTCTGGTTTTAAAGCTTAAAACTGTCCTGATTTGTCAGTCTTCTAAACACTTTATTACATCAATCTCTTAATTAACTGGTACATACATATTTGTATATATGTTACATATGTGCACAGCTATATGTAGACACACTCATATTTAGTTGCAATAGCCTAAAAATTGAATTTTAAAGCATTGACCATCGGAGATGGAGCACTGTTTTGTCCCTTCAGCCACCTTATCTTCTGCAGATACTCCTTCCATCTCTGGGTCCTTTCAGGTCTGAGAATGTCCCTTTCTCTTGCTTTCTTATCCAAAACAGCAGACTCCTCATTGCTGCTATCACCTCTTCCCACGCTGTCAGCAAGGACCTGGAAACTGTCTTTTTTGCTGGCAACATTCATTGAAGCAGCAGCTGTTCAACTTGTGGATACTTATTACTCAGAAGGGTACTCTTCTTGTCCCATGCTTAATGCTGAGTTCTCTATTCGCACTAGTCCTCAGAGAATTCTAGATCCATAATTAAATAATTTCTAAAATGAGGATTTTGGTAACAGAACCATTCAACATGACAAGTTTCGTAGCATCTCACAGAAACACCTAGCATTGCACAAAGTGTTTGAAAATTAGATTAAATGGATCTCTGATCTTGTACATCAGATGCTGTGTTCCTGTGAAAAAGATGTAAGTCAAACAGCTGAAAATAATGTTGTTTTGTATTTTTAATGGATATGTGTAAAAGCTGTTCAAAGGAAATCAAATCAAAACTAACATACCTAATTCAGAGGCAGTAAAAGTGAAAATGCTGAGGAAGTTATGAGCTGCTGAAGCCTGTGGTTTACAGGACCAGGGTTTCTTCTTTGCAGTTGCTGAATCCCAGCCAGGTGCAGCCTGGGAACCCAGGGGTTTCTCCATCCCCTTCCCGTGCATGCTGCTGCTGCAGGTGTGCACACACACACATGCCCAGAGGACTCTAACATGCCTGGCAAAACAGATGACTTCAGACAGGGCACTGTAGCAGCAGCCCCATGAACACCAACAGCACATACATAAAGCAGCCCAGTCCTGCTCTTCCTCTCTGGTTTCTCAGGACTGAAGTGAAAACTCACACACCCCCTCTCTCTGTAGATACACACACAATCACAGATCCCTTGAATATCAGTGTGGCCTCTCAAGTCTGTCTAATACCCATGGCTGAACCTTGGGCCCCTTGCCCAGCATGCAGGTCTGCTCATGCTTGCCCGTTAGTCGAGCTTGATGTTCGCTGGCAAACAGATACATGCACCTGCACACCCATCTCACACTGGTCTTGCACCCACACAGTCACGTATCCCTCACATATTAACACAAGCTCTAAGTCTACCTAATATCTGTTCCTGGAAAGTGAGGACCTCACCCACCCCCTGGCTCAGACCATGTGCCTTTCCATGCAGGTCTCCTGCTTGCCGGCTAGTCCAGCTTGAGGTTTGCTAAGGAATGACACACACATACATTCAGTATTAAATTTACTGGGGAAATGTAAACAGAGCCAGGTCTCTCCAGTTGCTGGGGCACATGCCTATGGGCCTTGTGACTCAGCCTCTTCTCCAGTTGCTGCCACTCACGTACTGTGCAGCACTCACAAATAGAATAATGAAGCAACACAGACAAAATAGGTAAGAAAAAGATTTAATAAATTCATGTGAGGAAAATAAGAGATATGAATCACAGAAAAATTGAAATAACTTGTTACAGTCCTCACTGAACAGTACATTTGTTTTTGGCTACCTGTACCATTTCCCAGAAAAGGATGAAGGTGAGATTTAATTCCAGAGGAGGGCTTTGCTTTGTTAATGATTTCACAGAGTCACAGAATTATAGGGGCTGGAAGGGACCTTTGGAGATCATCTAATCAAACCCCCCTGCCAAAGCAGGTCCACCTAGAGCAGGCTGGACAGGAATGCATCCAGGCGGGTTTTGAATATCTCTAGAGAATGAGACTCCACAACCTCTCCAGGTGGTCCGGCACCCTCAAAGTAAAGAAGTTTTCCCTCGCATTGAGATGGAATTTCCTGTGTTCCACTTTGTGCCTATGGCCCCTTGTCCTGTCACCAGGCACCACTGAAAAGTCTGGCCCCATCCTCTTGACACCCACACTTTAGATATTGATAAGCATTGAGGAGGTCCCCTCTCAGTCTTCTCCAGGCTAAACAAACCCAGGTCTCAAAGCCTTTCCTCATAAATGAGATGCTCCTTCCCCTTGATCATCCTTGCAGCCCTCTGCTGGACTCCTTCTAGTAGTTTGATTTGATCCTTGTTTGCCTTTGAGCAAGTAATTAATTAATTTTGTCCCTGATCATGGGCACAACATTGAAGAGGTTATATTAGGGATGCAGTTTAGGGTATATCTATCCTTTGTTTCAACTTTAGGGCAGTAGATAGTAATCATGGGCTGGCTCTGTATCACTTTGTAGAATGAAGGAGGATTATTTCACTCCTCCTTTGTGTCCTTCCACAATGATTTCTTGCCCTCCAGTCTGGAACTGGAACAGATTTTTGTGCCTTAATGAATCCATAAAAAGTCTTTCATATCTGACTGTGATGTTCAGCAAAAAGTAGAAAGACCACAGCAAGAAAAATGCAGAATTTGCTCTTCTGGGTTAGGATGGGAAAGAAGAAACAAAGACATACAACTTTATGAAGTTTTGGATTAGTTGCAAATAGTATTTCTGAAGGTTCTGAATGTCAAATTCAAGGGGACCATAAATTCCTCAGTGGATTTGAAGTAGATTCATTAGATGCATAATGGTAGGACCTGTGGAGTCTAATTAATGAGGGATCTTTTTACTTCGATACTTGGGAAAAAAGCAAGAAGAAAAGGGAAACTTTAAATGAGCATCATTTAAGTCATTAAACACTGACATATGAAATGAGTTCATTGGGTAAATTAATTGCTTTAAAATTTACATTATTTTTAGTGTCTTTCTATACTTGCTGTAAGCATAGACAAAACTCACTTTCTGTGACTATCACAATGCATCTTTTCATCAATGCTAAATTCTCTTCAAATGGTTTAAAGGAAAAGAGGAAAAAAGGCTTCCACAAGGAACCAAAGGACAAGTCTTCTGCTTTAAATGCCTGAAGCCAACATGGTAAAGCTCGGACTTGTGAGTCTTTTTTTCACTGAGTGTGAGATTGATGCTCATTAGGGAGAGCTTTCTAAAATAGAAAAATACTAAAAACATTTATATGTAATAAAAAATCAAACTATCCAGTACTTGCAGTTCCTAAGTGGAGATTTAATAAGAGATGGCTATTGAATAATTTACCAGAGCATATATGTAAGAAATAAAAGCCACAGAAACAATTATTTCCATGACAGTAGTGTTCACTCAAATATATTATAGACTCAGACTCAGAATTCAGCTAGCATTTCTGGAGCAAGTTATGATATTCAAGGGTCTTAAAAGACAGGTGAAAATTTCATACATTTTTGTGCATCGTAACTCAGTTATGGCTAAAAAGTAAAGGAAAATGACCTTTTTGTGAAAAATAGTCAGAATGAAAATGTATAACACATCAGAAAAAAATCTAACAGGGCAAAATCTGTACAGGAAATTAAAAATGCCTCTGAAGGACTACTAAGCTATGGTCATATCTTCTTTGATATCATAGAATTTCTATCATATATGTTGCATAGATTAGTATTTTTTATACAAAGGATTCACTTACTATATATAAATTGATTACAGTGTTCAGTTGTTGATATCAAGTTATTCTTCAATAACTAATAGAAAGTGCTAGTACCCTGAGTTTTTTTATTTTCTTTCCTAATTGACAGACTTTGCAACCTGAGATGACACTCATACGATTTATTTTACCATAGGTACATATGTGTGTCCTGTAGCATCCTTATATTGAGTGTATAAAAATCTAGATTCTCATTATTCAGCTGTTAGTTATTACTTACTGCAAGGTTTCAAAACATGCAAAGTAATGTACATCCTTAAATTAAGATGGTATACTAATAAAGTCAAGGTACTTAACTGTACTAGATAACTAGTATAAATCAATATGATCCCAGCAGAGTCAAAGAAGCTAGACCCTAACTAGCTGGTCTTTTCCATATTATATATAATTATGTTTTAAAAAAAAAAAAAAGTTGAAAAAGTGTTTTCTCTAGTACATATTTTAAAAGACTTTCACAGTAATTCATACTCTGTCATTCTAACTGATGATAGTATTAAGCTAATAAATAAAGTATAAATAAAAATGTATAGTATGTGCTAAATTAATTAATCTTGAAGTACAAGTACAAAATGAATTCCCCATGTTATAAGTATATACATTTGTGCATAAAGCAACATTCAGCTACTATATTTTAACACTAATATGTAAATGCTAGTTAGAGGCCTAACTACTGCATTTAAGTTGAGCGGAATGTATATTGTTATGACTAAATACATATCTAATGAAAAATGCAGAAGGACTCTGCCAACCTTACTGCTATAATCGCAGCCTGAAAAGTGTTTATAAACTCATTGAAGCTTTTAATGCATTATTCTGCTTACCAAAGTAAATATCAATCATAAACTCATTTTGCCAGACAGGGTACAATGATTTGAAGTTCTCGAAGATGTCATATCTAACACATTAGAAAGATGAACACTTCATTGAAACTCTTCTGTCTGTCATGTTACACTGACACAACTTGATCATGACAATCCATTTTTCTTAATTGCTTTCTGCAACAATTCTGTAGACAAATATACTGAAGTAGTTGTACACTCGTATTAGATAACAGACTTACTTATCTGTAATGAAAGGTCATTCAATTCTCATTTTAAATTGAAAAAGAATGATCGAGATGGATTTTGAACAGAAAATGATGGTAAACAGTTGTATACATAATGTTCAGCTTTCAACAAATAATTATTTGGGAAAGAAATCATATAAAGTTCTAATGAAAATCAGAGAAAAAAATCATCCAGTGGTGGATAATTATGTTTTGTTAACTTTCTCAGAAAAGATGTGAGATCTGGGCCTTTGCTCTCTTTCATGCTGGGCTGCCTTTTGAACCTCTGTGTATCCCACATGCTTCTTGATCTCTGAACTACTGGATGCCACAGAGTTCATTTCATACTGTAGTTTCTCACTGCCATGGACATTTTTGAACGATGAGAGTTTTGTTTCACTGTGGAGTGTGAATTTTTAAAACATCTCCTAACACCTCTCTTCAGTAAAAAGACAGCATGCGCCAAAAAAGAGCAACTGTTGCTGAATCATTAAGTTTTCTATATATTGAGCTCCAGAGGGGACAGTGACTGTGCATTTTTCCTTCCACAGCAACACAAAGACAGAACTAGAACTCAAATAAAATGGTCAAAAGTGTGTTTTCACCTGCTGCTTCTCTGGCTTGATGATAGGTCTGTTTCTCACTAGTTTTGTCCCCAGAGACTGCCACAGACAACAGAATTTCAGCATGATTAATAATGGCTCAACAAAACACTGAAAAATTGATGAAGGAAGATACAAGTACAAATGCAATTTGTCATTCAAATAAAGTTCTTACTATAAATACCATTAATGCTAGTAGAAATAGAATTAATTAGAGCAAGTATGCTGAACACTTTCAGCACAATATGAAAACATACTAAGAAGTTATATTTTCAAGGGGATATTATTAGTGAGCAGCCATTTCATTCCCCATTGTGCTGGCTTTGGCTGGGATAGAGTTAATTTTCTTCATAGTAGCTTGTGTGGGGCTATGTTTTTGATTTGTGCTAAAAGTAGTGTTGATAATACAGGGATGTGTCAGTTGTTGCCTGAGCTATGTTGTAGGTGTGCCCATCTCTGAACCTGTCTCCTGGATGGCCTGGGACCTTCACTGCAGACAGCTGCTCTTCTGGATGGACCTCTCAGACCTAGGTCATAACTTCTCATGCATAACTACAGGCATAACTTCTCCCTTCCCTTCCCTTCCC
>KZ505636.1:2663201-2692178 GCA_002844005.1 Limosa lapponica baueri
AAAAAAAACTGCTACCACAAGCAGATATGTAGGTATAGTTTTCTATCAAGGTTTCTGTGTATTTACATATACAATTACCTAGCTGTAGGTATACATATCCTTGAGAAAAGTCATTTATTAAAGATCCATTCAATCATTCATAGTAAATTATTATTTAATTACAAGGGTTTTGTTTTGTTCTATTTTGTTTTGTTTCTGTTTTTATTTTATTGTACCTACTTCATTCTAGCACACTGCAACAAGAATGCAAGACATCTGTCTGTTTTTGTTTTTGTGTTGTTTTTTTTGTGTTGTTTTTGTTTTTGTTTGTTTTTTTTTGTTTGTTTTTGTTTTTGTTTTTGTTTTAATACATGGTACACTGTACCATAACATGCTATCTAAAATGCAGAGCAGTATATCCTTTCTCATCAGCTATTCTTATGATTAAAGTAGTTTACTTTGCCATCATCTTACTCATGTAAGTAAATGAATTATCTTTGTCTTGCAGAGTATAGTGTAAATTTTTGCTTGACACAGTATACGAAGCTCATAAACTGAAAGCAGAGGAAAATGCTTTAAATTAAGGTCATATTCTTAACATCTTTCTGTTATCGTGAATTATATTATTTATCTTATGATTGTACCTAAGGGCGTCATCAAAATCATACAAATGTTCTTTGTTGTAAAACAGAGTGGGAGAAAAGCCTGTTTCTCTTCAAAAATTTGCTGTGCAATTGAAGAAGATAAGCCATAGATGGCAAAGAAATGGATGCAGGAAATTCAAAAAGTAATCAAGGTGTAGGCTGATAAATACTTAGTTTAACTTTTAAAAGTTCAGTAAGGTGGTAGGGATGTCTTGGAACTCTTCAGGGCTAGTTAATAGGACCAAAAGAAAATGAAGCCAAAGGAAAGTGAAATTGGAGAATGAACACTTAGAAAAAACCATGAAAAAAAAACCATAACATGGAAAGATAAGAAACATTGCTCAGTAGGTAACAATCATCACATTCACTTTCTTTTTTAAAATGGATTTACCCCCTGATATGCACATGAAGTGAATTAATTTCAGGTCCATATGCTGGTAAGTACATTGTCAGTTCTGAGCTAGTAAACAATATTACTATGTTCAATTATGCTTACAGTTTTTCTGGTTTTATTTGAAGACTCAAGAATTATATTTCTCTTTTGAAACATCATCCATATCTTCAGTAATACCCTGTGGCTTGCCAAGTGCAGGAGATCTAGGAGATTTTTGTTGGGCAGCCAACATGTTTTCTTTGATTTGATAAATTTCTCATGTGGAAATGTTTTCACATAAGTAGCTTCTACAAAGCCCATACTTTCATCTTTGTGAGGTGCTTAAAAAGGAGTAACATCTAAGTTCCCGAGTTCTTTAACTGCAAAATACTTCTTCAATAAGAAATTTCATCTAGGAGCTCAGAGACTTCCTGTTGCAAAGATGATGGATTTTTGTTGCTCAACTTAAAAAAATGAATCACTCATTAAAAATCTGGAATATAAAATAGTCCTTTTAAAAGTCCTTTTAAATAGTTTGAAGATGCCATTTGAATATTTCTGACATCCACATGATTTATTTTTCTGACTCAGATCAAATGCTAACTGACCTTTTTTTTTTTTTTTTTTAATCTGGAGCGTACAAACACAGAGCTTCACAAAGTTAGAAGAAAGAAAATATTAATTAGCATACTGAATATGGCCAACTCAGTGAAGTGTGTGTTTTCCAGGAGTATATCTTTGATGGGTCAATATGTTTTATATGGAAATAATTCTTGATGGGTACCTAATAAAGTTATACTGTGGGCTCATAATAATAGTTAGCTGAAGCATAACAGAGTAATTCTAAGAAAAGCATAGATTACATTCTTTAATGTTACCAGACATAAATCATAGAACTACTGATTTGATGAGATTTTATCAAATGGACATTTTTTTTGATTAAGCTTTGTTTAACTGAAGAAGTGTACCTTATAATACCTTGTTGTGCTTGTTTTTCAGAAGTTAGTGACTGTGATACAAATTTCACTGAAATATTTTCAGTGTTTAGATGAAACTGAGATACATTTGATTTCCTTGCACGCATTACACACGTGAAACTAATCAACTGATTGCTTATTTTTCTTCTTGCATTTGTAATTCATGTAGGTCAAGTGTTGTTTGATATCAGATACACTAAATTGTACGCAAGTATATGCACACATGCATTCTGGTAAAAAGAGATATCCACTTCACAAAAAGTCAAGAGGAAGATTAACTCTTCTTTCTTGAGAACCAAGAAACTCCTTGAATGGGGATCTGTGTTCAACCATTACATTATCTACTCTTTTACTGCTGGAACATGTTTAATTCAAGAGCTCTCTTAAAGGCTCTGTGGAAATATACCTCTTTTCTCCTTTCTTGAAGGCCTGCTTAGACAGGTCTTAGAAAGTAGTTTATGAAAACAATAGACCCACCTGCATAAAAAAAGAATAACATTATTAGTTGTTTAGAGGAATTTCAAACTAGCCAATACATTTTAAAATAAAAGGAAACCTTCTACTGCATAATGAAAGGATCCATACAGCTAGTAGGTGTGATGCAAGATGGCATAATTTTAGGGACAACCTTTAAATAAATAACTGCTTTTTCAGAAATCCAGGCAGAAGTACTGTAATTAAAGGTCACAGCTGGTAAGCTCCAATAGCTCTAAAGACATTAAAAATGTAAGCATGGAGCCAGCTACCTTTGGAGTGCCTGTTTGCTAGCAGCATGTTCTGTGAATCAAATCAATATACTGTCTCTGTATAAAGACCTTTCAGTATGTCCATAATTTACTCTTTTTTAAGGTTAATCATTCTGCTAAGAAAAGGTTTTTTGAGTAAAACAGGATGAATTGTAAATTACAGAGAAAAAAATCTCCTGTAATCTGTGCTTGTGGATTGTTTGCTTAAGTAGCCTGATGTCACTGAATATTTTTTCTTTCCTTTTACTGAACAGTTCAGATGAACAAATTGATACTTCGTATAGCATTGATGAATTATTCCCTGTTCATTGCTATTACTTTATATAATTATTATACTATTATTTTCTCTGTCTAGTTTGGCTAATCAGTTTGTTATGAGTGTAAGGACTGTGTGAATCATGGAATCACAGAATCATGGAATTGTTGGAGTTGGAAGGGACCGTACAGAGATCATCTAGTCCAACTCCCCTGCCAAAGCAGGATTGCCTAGAGCACATTACTCAGGACTGCATCCAGGCGGGTCTTGAAAATCTCCAGAGAAGGGGACTCCACAACTTCCCTGGGCAGCCTGTTCCAGAGCTCTGTCACCCTCACCGTAAAGAAGTTCTTGGTCATATTTGAATGGAACTTCCTATGTTCCAGCTTGTGCCTGTTGCCCCCCATCATGTCACTGGGAACCACTGAAAAGAATCCGGGTCCATCCTCCCTTAAACCACCCTTTAGACACTTATAAGCATTAATAAGGTCTCCCCTCAGCCTTCTCCAGGCTAATGAGTCCCAGCTCTTTCAACCTTTTCAGTTTCAGAATGGCCGAAACTTTTAAGAAAGGTAATTAATTCATACAAATAATATAGGGAATACTTTTCATACAAAAGAGTCAAATACCATGTTCTTATTGTCAATCAGTATCAGGAAATTGTTTTTTCTTTACTAGGACCCACTCAACTGTTAAGATTTTGAAACCTGAAAAATTGACAGAACTTCTAAATACACAGAAATTTATAAATATCTGAGATGGCTTTTTTTTGTTTGTTTCTTTGTTTCGAAGATATTATCTCTGATGTTTCATTTTATTTTTTATTTCTTCCAAGCATAAAACTTGATGTTGTTGCAGGGCTTATTGTGCTATTGATTCTACTTGGCATACATCATATGATCTTTCTGAGGCATGTGTGTTTTGCAGAAACCTAAAATAAGATCTCTTTTGTAACTTTCATAACCTATTCCTCTGAGTATCTGTAAATTGTTTTCAGTTAAGATGACCGCTAATGCTCCAATATTATAGTTATCCTTTGTGTTTCAAAAAGATGAATTCTATGATGTGCTAAGTATCATTTGTGTTGTACTGAGTAGTCTTGTTTAACTCAATATGACACTTAAGTATATGCTTAGGTTTCAGCTGAAACGAGTGCATATCATGAATGTCATTTGAGTTGAAGGGCATTAGGGATAGACTATTCACGACTTTCCAAGCTCAATTTCAGAAATAATTTCAACCCACACCTTTCAATTTCTGAAAAAAAGAAATCCCTATAATATCATATAGCTGATGCCTACTTGTTGATCATCAGGTTCGCTGTAGAATCTTTAGAGGTCTGTTATCTTTGTATTTAATACAAAGATATGTGATACATTCATGTTCAGGTATATAGGAGTTTTATATAATAACACAATTATTTATTTTCTCAGAGTTCTTAACAATACCCCAGGATTTTGTACGGGGAAGAGCTAACATTGATTTTTTTTTTTGGTTGGTTTATTCAGTGTGATGACTGAAAAACATTAAAAATTTAAAAAAACCCACAGTGGTTTACAAGATTCTTCCTCTAGTGGCACTTATCTTCACATAAGTCTCTTGACACTGGAAGGCAAGGCTGTTTTCAAAAATGGCAATTTGTTTTCAAAGCTCTAGATACTCTGCTAAATAAATTACTTTGTTTATTATAAAGCAATTCACAGATACATCAAGTATCTAAAGTATAAAATAATCTACATTTTAAATATTCAGTAGAGCTCTGAAAGCTCACAAGTCAATAAAATGGTACTCTGATGCTACAGTTATCTTTATTGGTCTTTGTCCAGTGTACAGAGCAATGAAAAAATACAAGTCATAATTAGTGAAGTAGTGAACTTATCTTGAAGCAATTGATGTTAGACTTCACTGTATTTCAGCAAAGCAAGAAAAAGTTGTTATCCAAGTGTTGTACGCTTGTTCTTTTGCTGTTGGAACAGTTCTCATTTCTGACAACATGCTTTTTCTTAAGTATGTGCCAGAGTATACTTTTATTAAGTATATGAACACTTATTGAGCTGAATGTAAGTATATGCTGTACAGTGGAAGAAAAGTAACATGACATTTATGCGTACTCAATCCATTGCTGCTGTCCTGAGAGGAGGCACAGTCATAATAAACACAGGAGATTAAGCAAGGATTAACAAGACTTTTAACTGCCTGGAAGAACCTGTGGCAGGAGAGAACAGTAGTTGTTCATTGGTTACAGTCCTCAGACAGGCAGTTCTCTGAACTCACCCATAATTTGGTCATAATTAGAACCATATTTGTATGTGCTATGTGCATTCTTACCATCTTCAATTTTATGGTAGAAACTCGTATTTTAGGCAATGGACTATCACAAAGAAATGAAGTTGTTCATGTTGGAAGGAATTTCATGGTGCTTCATTCAGGAACAATGCAATATTGCTTACAAGTCCATATTCTGATTCCCTTGTTTGTGTTAGTAATTTGGGAATAAAATTCTGCTATTCTGATTAGTTATAAGATCTTGGCATGATAGGAAAACACTAGAAAATTATAATATTTTAAGAGAAATCTGACAAGTTGAAGGATCTCAAGTTAATTAGTGTGCCTCATATTGGGTGTACTAGGTGTAACAGGTAAAGCCAATGGGAGATATAGTTCTGTACAGTTTCACTAGTAGCTCTATTCAGAATCTGCTCTTAAGCAGCATATAACAAGATTCTGCTAATTCCAAAAGTACAAAAACAGAAAAAATGAGGACAAGGAGAAAAGAAAATTATGTGGTCATGTTTTTTATTTATTGAAAAGCTTGCAAGTTACAAATATATTTGAAGAACAATTCAGAAATATCTGTTTTACTGCGAAGCTGAGTTTAGAATGATATTGTATCAGGTTGATGTTTACAGCCAGTATTTAGTAACATATCAAAGATACTTGTTGAAGAGAGCTGAAGATGTATATGACAAATGCAGATTTGAAGGATGAATTCAAAAACATTTCTGATAGTGATTTCCTTCACTGAGGCTGATGCTATTGTAGAAATTACATGTATCACAAGGCAGTATTCCAAGAAACTGAAAATGATCTATAACTATGTCAATGTATAGAAAATTCCAGTGATTGGGTTTTTTTAATCTAATATACATCTAAGAAGAATCATAGCTTGAAAGTATAAAACCTAATGAAATTAGAAATAAAAAGCACATTTTTGATAAAGGGAGGATGCAATTAAATCAATGAAATTAGTAGAAAATGGTAAAGCTTCCTCTTTCTGACTCTGAATAATAATTAGATGTTTTTTGAAAGATAAGATTTATCGTATTCAATCACTAAGATCAATAAAAATTACTTTTTTACAGGAGTCAAACCAGATAGTCTAAGAGCTTTATCTGGATCAATCCAGACTGAGTTACAGCCTTCCAACAAGACTGCAGACAGCTGCTGTATCGCTGCAATGAACTACATGTCGTCTTAACCTTGCCAAAAGGTAAGGTAAAATTTATACCCCCATGAAATTAGTTTAAACTAATGCATTTTACCTCACAAGTTAGGGTGAGCTAAGTGTGCACATATGGTCTGTTGTAACTCACCTGATGAACAGTGACTTGTAAAGCTGCCATAAATTGATTTCTTTTGATTGTGTGCCCATATGCTTCTATGAACAGGAAATATTCCATACTTTAAAGCTTTTACAGCTTGGCCCTCCATGGGTAGTAGCACTTTTATTAAATGTGGTGGATCTGTAATTCTGATGGGACTAAGTACTTTTTAAAATCGGAGTACAAATGAAGGAGTACAAATGAGTGTAGGTCCTTATTTACTTAGTTACAGGATCTGTTTTTGTGAAAATTGTGATATGATTCATGGATGATAATAATGCTAAGCATTTGATGCAATATGATAAACTTCGAAAACTTTGCTAACATAATTCATTTAAATCCACTGTTATACTCCTTGGGAGATTCTGGAAACATCTTTGTCTTACAAGATGACCTCAAGGATAAACAAAATTAATCAAAATGTTTGATCAAAAAGGTGTCAAAATTCCGGAATCCAGGTACTACAATGAAAATATCTTGCAATAATGCAAAATGTATAAGTTAGTTCAAAACTGCAAGCTATAGCAACAATTTGTGTTACCACAGACAGATGATTACAAATTCAGGCTGAACAGATGAGCTGTTAAAAAATAAAGATCCCATTTACATTTAAGGTGGTTGATAAGTGTGTGAAGAAGATGATGGTTTTTTTTTTGAAAAGGAGATTAATTAAAATGTTTATATTGTTTATAAACAAAGCATTCTCTAAAGAGTGCTAAGATGCATCTGTACTGTAGCAGACTAGAATTTCTAAATAAAAGTGTTTTGATACATCTCTCCAATAAACTATATGAGGTTTTCTTTTCTCAAGCTATACAGTGATTCATCAAATGTTTTTCAGAAGAAGCTATGTCGTTCTCCTACAATAACTGGCCTCTGTGTCACCCTTTCTTGGTGAACAAAGAAAATCAACAACCTTCTCACTCTCTCTCAGATGTGCTTCTTCCAAAACAAGGCTGAAACACCTACCAGTATTTCTGTGTGTGTGAAGGTAGAGGTAATGACATCTGCTCTGCAGATAAACATCGGTCTTCATGCTCTCAATGCAGTATCTACTGATGCTGTGCAGTTTTATATAAAACATTTTCTTATTTTCCATATGGCCAAGAACCTTGAGTGAAAACAGGAGCTTAACAGCTCATCATCTCTACTTGAATTAATAATCTTCTGTTTGTGATATCACAAATTATTGCTATGAAAATGATTATGATTTCACAGAAGGCTGTGGTAAAAAATAAGCTGTAAATGCTTCTAATCAAAGATACTCTTTTCATGCAAATGAAAATCTAATTAGAGGAGGAAACAATCTGTTTTTACAGACCACCATGAAAAGAGCTGCTCGACATTAAATATAGTTTGATAAAGACATAAGCCTGAAAAAAGCTACTGGAGCAAGTTAAAGTTATTGAATATTTAATCTGTTTTTTAGGACATAATGCTAAAATCTTCAAGCCATGGAACTTCTCCTGAAATCAGAATAACTTTTGCTGTTGGAATCTTTGAAAAAGTAAATCTTTCAATTTCTTTAGAAGTGTTGAAGGCTGCTTCATTGCAATGGGGAATTAATGTTAGACAGTTTATCAGAGTTTAGTCTATTTGCACACAGAATTCTATCATATAGTCTAATAAGATTGTCTTGAAGTGCTGAAGACTATTACTCCAAGATTCCAAGAATAACTGTCACACTGTATATAAAAAAATATTTTAGATTCAGTTTTAATTAGCTATTTGTTTGTCTCCCTTGAAAAGTCTTTTCTGTTGTCTGAACAATTAGTATTTCACAGTAGAGACTCTTTATTGATATTTTTAACCCTAAAAGGTGCTTATTTCTTTTACCTCTGTTCTTTCACGACCCTGCTCTCTGATCAAAAACATCACCCTGATAAAGAAGATGTTTCAAGCAGAAACTTGCAGAAGCTTGCAGGCATACATTTAGAATTGGAATTAGTAAAAATAAGTATCTAAGCAGACATTAGTATAATAAGGAAATGTATTTTATTAGAAAATACAAGTTTGTCAAGACAAAAGCTCTTCAGAGAAGCAGACTGAGTTTGAGTAAAATGAAATTAAGAGAAATTTTTAATTTCAGAATGAAAAACTTCAAGCTCATGAAACAGTGAAGCTGAAGAAAAGCTTGGAATAAATGAAGATATTTAGATCAAGTCTTCCCATTATTTTGCCTTCTCACATTAACAAAATCTTGAAGGTCAGTTCATTAAATACCTTTTGATTGCTTTGACTCTATGGACACTGCTCTTCCTTTTCTTGGTCTTTTTTTCTGTTTCAGTAGAACATAATCCCTAAATGAAGTAGAGAAACTCATAGTTCACTGCTTATAACACATAGCTGGGTTATGGAATTTAGGTATATGCTATTGAACTGGATGAGGCAGATTAAGTATTTGAAATGATGCCTACTAATTCCCACATTTGTTTCAGAGGCTAAGGTTCAAGGTTCCTTATTCTAATTAAGCAAACCAGGGATGTGAATGACTCCATAGTTACAAACTGATTGTTCGTAACTTTTTAGGATGGTGCTGATTCAGAAGTATAATCAGTTCTAATAGGAAGAGAACTAGATGACCTTGAGATCACCAAGAAATTACCTCAAAAATTCAAAAGCAGACTCAAAATCCTCCACTCAAACTGTGCTATGAGTTTGGGATGTTCAATGTAATTGATATAATTGTAATTGATGTAATTGTAATTGATGTAAAAATTTTCATAGCTGGAATACAAGAAAATTAAATTCATGGCTTTTAGCATGAATTAATAAAAATAATAAATATTTTGGTTAATAAAACTAAGATATATAAAATAACTGCATTGTGCACATCCCAGTTATGTGAAAAGGAAATATACGCTCAATATGTTGGGTAATTTATTCATTGAGTGCATGGTATAGTATGAACAAATTTGTTTAAAATGTTATATTAAGAGAAAGCTATTGAAAGCTAAGCATGTTACCCGTAGAAATATACCTCTATCTTACATCTTCTTTAATAGATAATTATACTGAAAAAAAAGGATAATTTTCACTTTCCATATTGTTTTCTAATCTTTAATCTAACCTTTTTCTCTACAAAGCGTGTGAAATTTTATAAATATACTCACATATGCCAAAATAAGTTCTTAAGTTTATAGGGATCATTGTACAAAAAAAAAAAACCCAAACCTTAAAATCCAAATAAAAGGTATAATATTTATATGTTCTTATAATTCTTATTTGTAATCATATATATTACTATGACAGTCTAGCAAAAAAAAAAAAAAGAATGGGTTAAGAAATTTGCTCAATATAAAAAAAAATAGGGTTAAGCAATGAAACTTGGGACAAATCCAATGAACAGTGTCAGCTGGAAAAAATCCTGAAATGGGCTACTCTTAATTTGCCCTTGACTGTGCTATTCTATTTGTTTAATTATTACATGTAGGTTTTAATATTTACATGCAAGTAGTTATTAACTGATTAAGACCAGAAAACTTTATTTTGCATTTCTTAAAATGGATGCCTTATTGAGGTGCAGTGTCACTTAACTAGGTGGATGACGAGGTGGGAGGCACTGTGAGTCTGAACTCTATGTCAAAGTCTATTTATGCATTTTACATGTAAAGCTAATTGGATAAAATGTATGATAGCCATTGGGAATGTTGACCAGAAATGAAGAAGGATCTTAAATCTCAGCGGAGACCTTGTCATACAGCAGTCGAGCTTCTTTTTGCTTATTCTCTGTGTGACTTCTGTAATGCTGCATTTGTTTACTAACTGGTATCCCTGTTTCATCAGGAATGTTAAGAGCTGAGCCCCAGGCTGCTCTACAGAACGGAAGTTCAGACGCTTTATCAGAAGGCAGAGCTATGGGTTTAAGTCTTCTCAGGACTGCCAAGACTTGATGTCTTGATTTTGTTACTTTAAGTATTTAAGGTGCTATCACTACTACACTGCTGTTTGAAAAAATTTTACATTTGTTCCACTGGTCCTGTCTGCTCAGGAAAGTACTTGGCATCCATCCCTGATAAAGTAGTTTGATGCGACTCATTTTCTGTTGCCTGGTTCTGTTAGTTGATACATCATTAGGAAATGCAAGTGGAGATGTGTTTCAGTGGAGAGATCCTGTCGATCAGCTCTGGAAGGAGCGTGGCTGCCTCACTTAGGAGATCCTGCTGGAGCTAGGAGGCTACTTTTATGTGTTGTTCTATCTCAGATAATATAGATAGGCTGAATCTGGGCCCCTGTTGCTTTACAGTTCATGGTCAGACCTTCAGCTGATAAAAAGCTGACGTAAGTCTCTATGATGTCAGGCCTGAGCCTTTAATATTCATTGGTAACACCTTGAATCCTTTTACTGGTATCTTGTCTTCATTAACTTTCTCTTCTGGTGACACATCAATTTCAGTGTTTGGACCTACAGTTGGCTCTTTATATTGATTTTTTAAATTAAGTTAGAAAAGGTTGTGAAGTTCTTCCGAGTAGATATGAAATGATTTATCACTACAAAGAACTATATGTCTCTTCACTGGAATAGAAAAGAAGGGCTCAGCTCCTACTGTTAGCTAAGAGCTCTTTTGTATATTGAGCTACACTTAAATTAAAAGCGCAGGAAAGCTAGCATTCATTTAGGTAGGTTTACTAGAATGCAAATATCCTTTTAACATATAGATTGGAATAAATCTATACATTTTCCATAGTCTTTGGAGAATCAGTGTGCTTCATATGGAGAAGAATTAATTGGTCATCTTGCCATTTAGTTATTTCAGTTTGCTTATGGTGAATTTCTTCTTCCTTGGAGAGATGCAAGGAATGCACGTGAGCTGAAACCTCTGTCCAAGATATTTTACACACTGTGGGAATAAAAGAATTAAACTGCCAGTTTCACTTTAGCTGCGACTAGCTCATATTTCAACAAATAGATCTTTTATATAAAACAATGATAAGTAGGCTAGTAAATGTAAGTTTTCCTAAAATGGCAAAGGTGGCAGTTATGAAGACAGACACTTGGAGACACCGTCACTTGAAAACTGCAACTTCAGAATGAAAAAATGAGGTGTCCTCCTTCACTGACTTCTGTAACAGTATTTTGAAGTGCACTAAAACCAGTTTCTTTCCTGTGACATAGCTACTTCCAGGCCTCTTCACTGTTTCTTCATCAACCTCACAGTATTCCTATCCCTCACACCCTTCAGCCCTTTCCCATTTCCCCTTACCAATTATATTTACTAATCCATCTCTCCTTTTGTGTTTTTTTCACTTTATCCAGTCATCTTCTGCAACCCATTAAGCATGGTTATTACCATTACAAGCAGACAGTCCAGGTTTTGTAGACTTAGGACTTGTTTTTGCTTGTCTTGGCCTGAGTTATTTTATCTTGTTTTAGATATGTTAGGAATTGTCTAATGATCAGGTAACTTTTAAAAATTGTGCTTTAATTTATAGTGGTACCAAATAGTTGTTCTGTGCAGACAAAATTGTCTCTAAATAAAAAGTGGGATGGATGAGTGGACACAGAATGATACCAGAGGCTGTTCCTTAGTATTGAAATCTTGTTACGGACAGACGCTTTATATACGCAGCAAAAATGTGTTGTTCATACAGTTGAAATCTTAACAGTTTAATCAAAGAATTTTTAATAGTACAAATTTACTTATTACAGAAAAAGAAAATAAAGTCTACTACCTTTATGGAAAAAAAAAAAATCTCTGTTATAATACAGTTTAAATTGTTATACACACATCCTAGTACCTAGCCCTTCTCCTGGAGCTATGCCCATCTTTCTACTACTGCTCTGTATCATGGGGTAAATGGCTTCAATCTGGAGTGGGGTATGGCAAGACATCAGCATCCGAAGTCGTTCATCTGGGGGATTATGATGTTAATTATGATGGTTTCTTCCTCATCCTTTCTTCAGGATTTACCTAGGGCTATTTTTATGTCTTTGTTAAACCCAGTTTGCAGTTTGATCTTTCTTCAGTGGTCTGCAACCATATTTACATATGGCTCATTTTATGTATATTGTTTACTTTTTTTTTTTTCTCTTTATGGATCAACCCCAAAAACATCTCTTGTGTCTGCATTTTCTGACTTGTTTATAGCCCTAAGTTCTGGAGCCTGTGTTCTGTCTCTTACCATCCCAGGCTTGTAATTCTATTTATCTAAAAACGACAGCTACAGTCATTGAAAAAGTTGCTGTTACAGACAAGTCAAATAAAAACAAAGTTCCAGGCAGGTTGAATCAAATCCAGACAAAGTAAACTTTGCAAACCTTAGTCCTGAGGCCCCACAAAGTCAGTACACATCCCATTACTAACAATGGCAATTGTACATTTACTGGGCTTCAAAGCTAAAAAGTCCTTGTCTGCAAACAAAAATCACAAATGGCAAATACTACTGGGTAATGTTAAAGGTAAAATCAGTTTTAAAGTTAACAAAGGGGATAGAAAACCTGAATAATTGGAATTCACTGAACAAAAGTGCACATAGACCTACCTAGAGGACCCCACTGACAGAGTCAAACTGCCAGTAGACAACTTTGGACTCTTGATGAGTTGCTGTGATGTTCTGTTGTATTTTTGTAACTGTTGTATCTTGATTAGACTGTTAGAAGTGTTTTAATTAACTAAGAATAAATTCTTGACTTCTCAGATAGAATATGTTCTTTTCGTGCCCATAACAAGATTTTGAATGCAACACATCATTTTTTTCCAACAAGAAAAAGAAAATATTGATCTATTATTTAACTAGAACTTTTAAGTGATTATTCTGTTTTTTCAATGCTTAATACATCAAAAATATTTATCAGTGTCTTTCTAAAATCCATAATCATAAGGAAGATTTAGTCTGAATTTATTACTTCCCAATGAAGAAATTTGTATTCATGAGATGTTGGGACCCAGTTTTTAATACTTTGGATTCAAATATCTAGAGAACTGAAATAATCTCTAAATTCAGCTCTGGATTCGTGCACTGCTTTATTCTAACCTAAAACTGAATTGTCTTAATCCTATTGTAATGTAAGCTCTGAAAATCATGATACCTTTTTAAGGCATTCCTAACAGTTGGGTTTGTCATATTTGCCTTCATAAGAAGAAACATAATCAGCAAATTAGTTGGGAAAAATCCCAACTAATACAAACAAGTCCCAGTTAATACTAAAAGAGTCCTAAGAGTTCCTCCCAAATGTTGTGGGGGAACAACTAGCTCCTCAGTTGAGAGCTGGTACATAGATTATGTGGAGAAAACAAGCAACACAGATGGAAAATTTTCATAGTAGCACAAAAGTGAGAATCCGGATTCCTTGATTGCCTTTTTTTTTTTTTTTTCCTTCTCTTCTTTGAAGCCTGGAGTGTCTGCCTGTTGATATCTGTATATCTCCCAGTTTGATTATCCTAATCTGTAGGGACTATTATGAACAGTATCATTAATGCAATTTACACTATTTAGTGTAAATCTAAAAGGACAACTAAGCAATTAATTACATGTCCAGTTAGAATATTTAGGTAAGGTGTAAATCCAAGCATCTCAAGAGTCTATTTCTTTTGTGGATGAAGAAATAAGTAATTAATCCAGTAAGAAAATTAGAGCACCCTAAGGAATCAGACTAAAATATGGCAACTGTGAAGACTCCAAAAGGTCAGGAATACCAAAATCAGAAAAGAAGTTCAACATCATGCTAAGACAAAGCTATAAAAAATTTATGTAACCAGGGAGCTTTAGTAGGAACAGGATAAATAATGGTGTTAGGGTTATGGCTGCACAGGATTTTATTTTCTGAATTATTAGGGGCGGGGGGGAAATGTTATTTGTTGTGTGTTCTTTTTTAGTGTTTTTTTTCTCTCTGTTCAGCTTTCATGCTGAGTGCCAGATAGACAGCTCTCATATACCATGTTTATTTATCTACAAAGAGGTTACACAATGTACAACAGTCTGAATGCTGATTAAGGTAGATCTGCCTGCATATCTGAGCCCTATCTATAATGGCCTAGCATTCAAAACTTGGATTTTGAATAATTATGATCTTTATAGGAAAAAAGAGAAAGGGAAGTGATATTCAAAACTTGACCTGGACTAAGTTTTGTTAATATAGCTGTCTATAGCTATTGTCAATGTATTTTATGAGCCATGTTGTAGTGTAACACTTAAAAACTTTTCCTCTTTTATTTTGGAAATACCCCTTTCTTTCTTTGACCCTTGCTCCTGGAATGCTGTACTAGCTTTATATGTTCTGCTTTATATATTCTGTTCTCATTGTTATCAAAATCGTCAGACTGCCTTATCTCTCCTTTCTATTGCTTAACACTTTTATGTCTCTTTTTATTTGCAGGGCTGTTATAATTCTTGATGATGGCACTATGACAGGTTATTTGTTTTTTAGCAGGTAGCTGGTTTTCAGATTGTATTTTCACATCTGCTTTTCAATGGTTATTCAATGCTAAATGGAAACAAATAAAACCGAGTTTGTATCTTATATTGATTTTCATGATGGCAAATTCCACCAAGTGAAATCCTCTTAAAACATCCACATTCTCATCTCTACTTTTGTTGAAGTGTTTTCTTCTTTTTGATAGGTGATATCTTGGCTGTTTTGTAACTTAAACAGTTTATCTTTTCTTCATTTTGCTTTACTGCACGAAGCAGCATTTCTTTTGCCTCTCCTCTCCTCTCCTCTCCTCTCTTCTCCATATAGTATCAATTTTTATTTGCCAGTTTCAAGCAAATAGGTTTTTATGTCTTTCTCAAAGCATGAAAATTTGAGGAATCTTTACAGTCAAATTCCTCAAGGAACCTGTGAAAATTCTTCAATCTGTCACAGAACAAAATATTTAAAATGTTATTATTTAAAAGAATGAAAGAGAGAAATAGGTCTTCCTTCAAATTTAAAATACTAGTCTTGATACATTTAGTTCACAGGTCAAAAAGCAAATTCAGCTCTGGTACAATTTCTGTGTTTCTGAGCATACTGTTGAATTGAAAAGACAATCATTTTAGACAACTGGATAAGTTTTGCTTTCAATTTATAAAGTCTTACCTAATAGAAGTGTAGAATTTGGAACACCAAATTTCAAAGTCTTATTTGTCATAGACCTGTTTCCTGACTTTCAATTAATCACTTATCTCTCTTTATCTCTTTGTCTGCAGACTGAATATAATGATACTGCCCACTATATAATACTGCTGTGATGATACATGAAATATTGTGAAAGGTGAAATACCCTGTTAGTTAGTTGCATCTAAAGGCAATAAAGTATGTAGAATTATGTATTTCAAGATGAAAAAGAATGGATAGGAACAGGACTGGAATTTTCTGTATAGTTAATTTTCACTTAATTTATCTGATTATGGTCTCTTTTTACTAGTAGATCTTGAATGAAGGTATTTTTGTTTTCAAGACTTTAATGCTTTAATGTGTTTCTGAAACACAGCACTAGCATGTTACACAATCATTTAAAAGCTTTAGGATGGAATTAATTACTTCTAACATATACAAGTAATAAAATAAAAAATGTTAAGCCCTATGGCATTGCATGTTTCTTATTTGTATATGACCAAGAAGATCCTAGAATCATAGAATGTTTTAGGTTGGAAGGGATTTTAAAGATCACCTAGTTCCAACCCCCTTCCATGGGCAGAGACACCTTCCACTAGAATAGATTGCTCAAAGCCCCATCCAACCTGGCCTTGAACACTTCCAGGGATGGAGCATCCACAACTTCCCTGGGCAACTTGTTCCAGTGCCTCACCACCCTCCTAGTGAAAAATTTCTTCCTAATATCTAATCTAAATCTACTGTCTTGCAGTTTGAAGCTATTACCCCTCATCGTATCGCTACATGCCCATGTAAAAAGTCCCTCTCCAGCTTTCTCGTAGGCCCTCTTCAGATACTGCAAGGCTGCTATAAAATGTCCCCAGACCCTTCTCTTCTCCAGGCTTAACAATCCCAACTCTCTCAGCCTGTCTTCATAGGAGAGGTGCTCCAGCCCTCTGATCATCTTCATTACTCTCCTCTGGACTCACTCCAACAGGGTCACATCCTTCTTGTGCTGACGACTCCAAGATCAAGATTAATACTGGATCAAATCCCATCTTGCTCATTTAGTCATTTACCAACTCTGTTGGTCAACTTAAAAATCTAATGAAGTATCCTTACTAATTTTGAATCTCTGAAAGTCTTCACACAGAAATTAACTTCTTTCATTAAAAAAGAAACTAACAAAGAGACACAAGCATAAACTCAGTATAGAGGAACTCACACTGGTGATAAAATTCTAATCAGAAATACAGTGTTTAGATATTCATGTTTAAACAATGGGTTTGTATATTGGCAGCAATAACTGCAAGCAGTTTTGATCAACAAAAGATACAAAGTAAATAACTAAGTAAATAATCTTAGCATTGCAGGCAAATTGTTTTCACTTTATAAAAGTACAATCAATCATTGTACAGTAGATTACCAGAAACTTCCTCTCTCCTATTCCCAGCATGGCATGATTTGCTGATGTTAAGCACAAGCAAATCTGTGCTGAATAAGGCACTGCTTCTAAACCATTTCCTATGGTCTTTGAGACTAAATTTATACGCATTAGTCAGAATAAATATATCAATATCTTCTAATAAATCTTTCATCTTAAAAAGCAAAATAAAAATGATGCAAAGTGATGAGTCATTTGGATAACCCAGCTCATTTTATTGGTCCCATAATTTCACTGCAGTGTTTTCAAACAGAATACTTTAAAGATCAGAAAGGGTATCTATCTCACCACACTTGTCTTTTTCAGTTATATGGTAATCATATTTTCCAATTTTATCACTTGCTGCCCATAAATAAACTAAAATATCTCTTGAAGTCATTTGGATTCTCTATTTTAATCTCCTTCTAAGGAAATGTATTTATGGCTGTTAGAAACATATTGTTTCCATTTCTGAAGCCTTGATTTCCTTGGTGACCACTGATAAGAACTTATTTAATTTCAGCTGTCATTTTTTTTCTATGGTGCTTTAGAGAGAGGAAGGTCTCCTGTATTGATCTTCATTGTTTTTTGAATTAATTTCTCTCTTCAATTCAGATAAGAGTTAATTTCTGAAGAGCTAAAAGTGGGCCAAATCCTAACTTTCTTTCTGAATACAAGTTTTGCTCTGACAAACATTTCACTTCTTTTAGTAGTATTCATTCAGAATAAGACCAAGATCTGTAGGTATAAGGGACCTCCACTGAATTTGGAGTGATTGGTGTCATCAGCACCATAGCAAGCTCCTTGAGAAGTGGAGAGACTGCGGGTGATAAAAGGGAAATAAGTGACTTACGGATGATTACCACTTGCATTCTGTGATGACAAACTGATAGAGACATCATCTTAGTGAAGAATTAAGTAGGAATACTGCTGAGAGGACTTCAGCTGTGGCAGAGGCACTACCGGCAATGCAGACCATGCTACAAGACTAGAGAGTATCAAGCCCTCCTGGTTCTGCCTGTCCTGGAGGATATCTGTGCTGAAGTTTCAGGTTTCTCTGGCTCAAATTAAAGGCTTCAGTAAAATCTTAGCTCTTCTTTAATTAACTAATGCCTCTGTGATCTGGCCTGGTTTTGTTTTTCTGCCTCCCTCACACCTGTTTTCATCTCTGTGGTTTAGCTTGCTTCCTGCTGGATTCTGTAACAATGCACTTGTCCTCCGGAGGAGCTGGATCAGATTTGGTTGGAGGATCAGCCTGGTTGTTATGTCCCAGAACAAATAGAAACCATGAGTGGACTCTTAAGAAACTCAACTGTTCCTGGAGTCTGGTGCTTAGAACAAGAAATCGTATTATTTTCCTAATAGATTGAATACAGCAGTTGAATCTGTTCTTTTGGTAATACTTTTATCAGAAAGATATAGCTTACATGTATACCAGAAGCAGTCAGAGATTCTTTTCTCATCACCCTCAAAAAAAAAAAAAAAGAAGAAAAAATTTCCATTTAATTTTCAATGAAAAATGGTTCTAAACTGAAATGAAAGAAAAGGGATCTATGGAGATGTGCAACAGGGTTTGCTGATAACTGTGTGTAAGAGTTATATCCTTGCCCCCAAAGTCATGAACTCAGGCTTTAAAGAGCAAGTACATTTGATCTCATAATTATATGTATGGGCTTTGCAAGAAATTTAAACATCCATGCCATTTAAAAACATTGCAGTGCATTATGCATCCTGTGATGGTAGAAAAATAAAATGATAAAAGCTTATTCCAAATGTACCAGAAAATCTAACATTTTTGAAAATCTTATTAAAAAGCTTATAAAGTTCAGTGTATTTTTTGTCCTATTCTTTTTGAACTATGTTGTTATTCCCTTACAACCTATTCAAAGGCTTATATTCTTCTCAATTACAACTTTAACTGTAAATTAGCTTTTTATTTTCTGTCATTTAAGTTGCATTAAAGTAGGAAAAGAAGTGACAATGTTTTCTTCCATCTCTTCTAATAATTTTCATATTTTTGCAGATACAAACAGTCTGGTGCAATGAGACGACTTGCCTAATAAGACACATAAACATGTTTCAAAACTGGTCATAAGACCTTTGGTTTTCCCTTCATATTTTGTTCATTTTCTCTTTCTTCTGTACTAATTACATCAGAGCACTTAGCTAGGAAAGACCTCCTGCCTGCTCCTTTAGTAGTCTGTGATAGATAACCCAGTCATATAAGTCATTTTGTGAACAAAATGAAGTTTATCGTTAAAGTAGATTGGAGTTTATCATTATTTTTGCATTCCTTCCTTCCTTCCTTCCTTCCTTCCCATTTATATCCTCTCACTACATCATTGTCACTGAGATATTGCTAGTGTATTTTTAGTACTCTTTAATTTCTAGGCTAAATAATAAGCTTAAGAATAGATTTAGTAAAAATTATAATTTTTTTTGATTCCCAATTTGTAATGATATTTTTTTTCTACCAACATTGCCCTTTTATTCCTAGTGTTTATTTTGCACATGATTAGAGCTCTTCATCTTCTTCTTTGACCTTTTTTGCTTGCCAGAATTTCTTTCCTGCCCTTCTCCCTCTCCTCTTCTAGTGGCTCTGATGCATACCAGACTCATTTTCCAGGATTACATGCATTTGATTAATAACTGATCAGGGATTCAGAATCATAATTCAGATTAAACCAACAGGAATCTACCTCTAAGATTAGTTCATTCACCATTAATTGTCAATTTTATCCAGCAAAGGTAAGTCTCAATGGGCCAGCTCTAAGGTTGTGGACAGTATTTATTTTTTTTTTGTCTGTGAGAGTAACAGAGAATCCTTGAAAAATTAATATTCTCCTTGTTATCCTTTATGTGATAAAATACGATATAGTGAAAAAGTGAATCAAGTCTTTGAGACAGCAGAGTAAGGCTAAGCTATTGGCTATGGAAAGTGCTTTGAAATCTTCCACCAAGCCCTATTAAATGGATGGTAACTGCAAGAGGTAAGCATACAGCACTTACTCCCAGTTTTGGGTCAATAGGTTAGTCATCTGTTTAAATTCATCTATCTTCTGGTTATGGAGGCAACCTAAATCACTAAGAGAATTTGAAATGTTTCATTATTCTATGATAAAAACGTTTGAATTCATTAAGATTCTACCATCTATATCTTAAGAAGTCTCATTCTTAATGTCTCATTCAGAGTAAACCTTACGTTTTCTCCTTTCCTGTGTGATTCTGGAGGAGCCCTTCTCGAGTATTCCCATTTCTTTGAGTGGAGCACTCTAAAGATGCATTATTTAAAATAATTTAAAATAAAAAAATGCATTATTTAAAATACATAGATAGATGTCTTATACTACTTGATGACTCCTAGTGCTATTGCCTTTTAATACTAATGTTTATTGCTTCTACTATTGGTGACTGGGTAAGGTGAATGACTCACTGGCTTTTTCACATTTTCTTTTAATTTTGTCTTAGATGCATCTACTCAAATGTGTTTAGCAAATGAAAATAAACCAAAAACTCTAGATCTAGAGGCATTTATATGCCAGAAATGTCAGCTGACTGAGCAGCTTATGAACAAATGGAAGACAGTCCAGTGCCATTACCCTTGTGGCATTTTACTGATGTAAAAATTCCCACTGTCTTCAATGGCATGTCAGTATGAAAGCTGGGCTTAATAACTACAACTTAGCCCAAGTAAAGGTTATACTATGGAGTCCTCTGTTAGAAGACTGAAATATCAAGGGATGTAAACAATCAGTTGGCTGCCACATAGGGCTGAACCTTTTACAGTTAGGGTATGGTTTGACATAGATTTCTTTAACCAGTTCTATTTCTGCCATTACAGCTGCCCTGGCACTTCCTGCCCCAGTTATTTCCACTGATACAGCTATCTGTGGGGAATGAGATTAGGGAATTGGCTTAATTTAAGAATACTTTGTGTTTCCCTTTTTTCTTCCCCTCTGAATTATTTTCATGAAATCCAGTTCCTTCTGGAACCTCACCAAATTCCTATTGGCACAGTTGGTGGTACAAAGGGAAGGCTGAGGCCAAAAGAAATCCATGTCAAATCACAGCTTTATCTATAACCTAGGTAGGAACAGCAGCTATCACAAATAAATAACTAATAAAAGTCTGAGTTACCTAAATTAACCCTTTAGTTTTGGAATATGAAACACCTCACACATATGATACACAGGGGACAAAACCCAATATGTACTCATTTTACGCAGTGTTACTTTGAACATCTTAACCAAATTAAAACAAAAGTTTTAAAATCCATATAAAGGCATCTTTTTTGCACACTTTAGGTGATAAGAGTTCCTGAAAATAAAACTCTTATAAGTTCCAATTAATTTAATTGGCTTTAAACGTAAAGGTAAGAACTTGACTTTAATCATCACTTTTTGAAAATTATGACTCATCTTAAAATTAAGGTTATAGTTTGTTCATTTAGTCCTCTCTTCTAATTGTTTTGTGTTCTTTTTCAGCATAAGCCCATGATAGATAAGGTATGGCACTCTATAGGGAAGTTTGGGCATACAAGTTCTGATTGTAATTAAAAAAAAGAAGAAAAAAACCTAGGGAAGATTACAAGCCATCACATATATCAACAAAATTTGATGCAATTGCTCTGTGAAAACTGGAATCCCAGAAGTTTATTGTGTACTTTGTCAGCAAGTTTGTTTTATGAAATAAGAACTATTAAACTACATTTCAACCTTACAGAAAAAGTAGTCAGCTTAATGAAATAGGTACTTTGTGATGTAGAGCAGATCCCCATCTTTATTGTACATGACATGATTCTGAATTCACATCATGCTAAAAGTTTTTAAAGTTACATTGTAAATGTTAAAACACCCAAAATATAATTGGGAAGAAATCAATGTTTTATGCAATAAACAATGAGTCCTTCATTTGAGTGCTCGTCTATTAAATGTCAAGAGGCAGCTTGCTTCAGAATTGTAGTCATCTGGAAAATAAAATACTCCTATCACCCTGTTGCCTCTTATTATTGGATCATTCCGTAAGGAGCTATTAACAAAATGCATGTCTGGGAAATATGTAGCTTAAAAATAAATCTAAAATACATGGCTTATGATTTACCTAATAAGAAAACAACAAAATCTTTAACTTTTATAAGTAATGATGCAAAGATGATAGAATCAGGTATTATGTAAATGGATTTTGACTGAACCTAAGGTTTATTACTTAATCTTTTTAGTGAGCCACCAGAATACAGTAGTACTACCATCATTGTATGTTGAAGCCTTTTAATGTTGATGTCCATTTGCCACTCTTATTTTCAGTGTTGTCCAGGACTTCCCAGTAACTAACTTCACCCTCAAATTGAAAATGAAATTACTGTAAAAGAGAAGCCTTTCTCCTTCCACCTCTGTAGTAATAAAACCACCAATAACCCTATTCCACAGCCAGCTAGCTCTTGTTAGTGTCACATAGCTGAACTAGAACAAAACATTCTTTTGTACTAAAGATATGGAAAGATTTTAAAGAAAAGCTTAGTTTGATCGATGAATAAATAAAGGAGATAGCTTTTTTCCTTTCCTCTCTCTTTTTTTTTTTTTTCTTTTGCTAGGTCATTTTCTTCTACTTTCATGTAAGAAGTAGGTGTGTAGAAAGTGGGAGTTTATTTTTCTAGGGGAAGAATAGGGTAAATCTTCTTTAGTGGAAATACAACAAAAATAAACTGGACTGAAAAAGGCAGCCGTGTTAAGGAAATATGTTTTGTGGGCTTTGTTTCCAGTTTTTGCTTTTCTTCTGATTAACACTTAGAAGAGTATAAGTCTCCAAATTCAAAAGAAGAAAGTAATTATGGAGGAAACATTGCAAACTTAAAGCCAGAGTATGAAAGTCACTTTAAGTCAAACACAGAGAATTTCAGTTATTTTCTTAAAAAAATAGAAAAAGGCATCAGAAACAGTTCCGCTAAAAAAAAATTTTCAGTAGCTCAAAATCCATTATTTGAAAGCACAGTAAGTCTAGTACAAAGTCTTACTAAAAATTCGGAAATAGAGAAAAGAAGAACACACATTGTACATCCACACATTAAGATGGAGGGCTTAATCCCCAGGTTTACCAATGATAGGGTCCCTTAGATATGTATCTCACACAGGTGAGATACATTTCTAGTCTCCATTATTTCAATGAAAATCTATCAGAACAGTCAATAGATCTTAGAGAGCAATTTGGTTGAGCAAATATAGATGTCTAATCTAAGGTATTTCTGTAGTTTGTGTCGGTAGCTCTATATTGACTGTCACTGGAGTGTGGACATGTAGACTTATGTACATTTAGATAGAAAAATATAAGTGTTTTAATTTGGAATTTAATTTAATTTAATCTGACATGGAATAATGACAACAGTAAAACACTCATGGGAGAAATATATCGTCATATACACATAAGACATTAAAACATACAGTGAAATCAATTTTTCTAAAAAGAAAGATCTATATCTTGAAACAAAAAAAGGAATCAGTATAACCACGTGAACCTTCTATATACAGTATTTCAACCTCAAGGATGCCACTAGTCTTTCCCAGAGACTGAAGTAAGACTGATGGGCCTATAATTTCCTGGATCCTCCTTTCAGCCCTTCTGTAGATGATGGTGACGTTAGCCTTCTTCCAGTCTTCTGGGATGTCCACTGATATCCATGACTACTCAGATTATAGAGAACAGCCTCACAACAATGTCAGCTAGTTCTCTTAACACTCTCATGTGGATAGAATCAGGATCCATCAATTTGTAGGGGTCAAGCTCCTGTAGTAGTTTGCATATGAACTCTTCCTTCACTAACAGTGAGTCTGTGTTTGCATCCACCTGGATTTTTGTTCCCACAGCCTGGGGCCCAGCAGTGCTAGTAAAGACAAAGGTGAAGAAAGTGTTGAGAACCTCTGCCTTTTCAGCATTGTTGGTGACTAATTCACCCCTCCTGTTTAACAGCAGGCCAGTATTTCCTTTCTGTTTCTGCTTGCTATTTATGTACCTGAAGAACCCTTTCTTGTAGTTTTTTACATCTCTGCCCAATTTCAATTTAAGCTGAGCTTTTGCTTTTCTAACTGCATCTCTGCATGTCTGGGCAATGCCCTTGTAGTTCTCAATGGGTATGCATCCTCTTTTCAACCTCCAGTATGCTTCTCTCTTGGTTTTGCAGATCTTCTGCAAAACATTTAAAGGAAACACCACTTCAGAGTGCTCTGTGACCCAGTGCCAGGATATTGTTATGAAGTAGAAAAAAGTGTGTTTTAAAGGCCTTCAAGACAACAGAATTAAACATAAGCTTCTGAAAACACTGGTAAAGATTTTAATTTTTGAGCGAATGACAAAAATAGGGACATTACATATGTAAGATTTTATGTAATGAAAACACAAATTAAAAATTATCAGAGTGGTAGAAGAACACTTCAATTTTTAATCAGTATATGAAGAATGGGACAAATATTTGAGGAATTGCAGAATCACAGAATAGTTGAGGCTGGAAGCCTCTGGAGGTCTTATAGTCCAACCAACCTGATGAAATTGGGGCCACCAAGTACAGGGGATTCAGGTACATACACAGCTGGGTTTTGAATATTTCCAGTGATTGAGATATTAATCTTCATGGTCCACAACCTCTTTAGACAAAACTGTTCCAGAGTTCAATCACCCTTACAGTATTTTATTTTTTTTTGCTTACAGTTAAACAGAATTTCCTGTGTTTTCATTTGTTCTTATTGCCTCTCATCCTGTCACTGAGTACAAATGATAAAGAGTCTGGTACCATCTTCTTTACTGTCCATCATCAGATGTTTATACACATTGATAATATCCTCCCCTGAGCCTTCTTTCTTAAGGCTAAACAGACTCCACTCTCTCAGCTTTGCCTTTTACATCAGGTATCCCAGTCTCTTAATCAACTTGGGACTTGCTCCAGTATGTCCATGTCTCTCTTGTACTGGGGAGCCCAGAACTGGATACAGAACTCCAGATGTGTTTCATCAGGGCTGAGCAGAGGTGAAGCTTCACCTTCCTTGACCTGCTGGCAATGGTCTGGCTAGTGCAGCCCTGGAGCCTGTTGAACTTTTTTTGACTAGCTTCCACCTTGTGGGATACTGAACTCCCCCATCTCACATTCACTGCAGTCCAGGCTGCCCCTGGCCCTCACGTATACAGTCAGTTCTTCCTAATTTCTAAGTATTAGGTCCAGCAGAGAGTCTCCCCTTGTTGGATCCTTGATCACCTGTTTTAGGAAGTTACCATTAATGGACTCCAGAACCATCCTGGATTACTTGTGCCTCGTTGCTCCAGCTGGTTTCTAGGTGGTTCAAGTCCCCCACTAAAGGACCAGGGCCTGTGAACATGAGACTTCTTCCAATGTCTGAAGAAGGCCTCATCTGCTGCGTCTTCTTGATCAGGCGGTCTGTAGTAGACAGCCACCACAATGTAACCCAAGTTGGTCTGCCCTCTAATCCTGACCCATAAGCTTTCTGCTTGCTCTCATCCATCCCAAGGCAGTTCAATGCACTGCTGTTGTTCCCTCACATAGAGGGCAACTCCCTCTCTTTGTCTTCCTGGTCTGTTCTTCCTAAAGATTAGTCTCCTTCTCTGGAAATATTCAAAACCTGCCTAGATGTGTTTCTGTCCAGCCTGCTCTAGGTGAACTTGGGGTTGGACTAGATGGTCTCTGAAGGTCCCTTCCAACCCCTATGATTCTGTGATTCTGTGAAGATTCTCTATCCATCCATTTGTAATCTAAAAATCTTCAATAGGTGTGTCTGTAATACTCCAGGAATAGAATTGTAGATAACTAGAGAATTTCAATATGTTTATGTTTATGACCATAGGGCTTTTGGCTTCTACAGGGTTATATAGCAACTAGGTAGCAGTTGTACGAATGCTGGGATGCCTGTGTGTTCAGGTAAAGCGTAAAGGAACTATTTGTTTAACAAATCCTTCCCTATGTATCTAGCCCAAAGAGTTCTATTCTCTCTACCTCATCAAAAGAATTCTAGGTATTTTCTAATATTTTCTTTGAAGCTTTAATTGAAAAAGATGAAAGAATACCCCAAAATTGTTGGCTAGTTTTGAATAAAATTAAATAAATAAAATAGGGTAAAAGTGGCTTAAGACTAGATATACTTAACTTTTTAAGTGTTGCATTTACTGCAATTAATGTGGACTGAGAAACATACCTTATATACCTTAAATTTGTGTCTTAACAGACTAACCGAAGGGTTATTATTGAGTTACAATGACGCTAACATTAATAGTCCAACAATGATAATAACGTTTATAGTTTAATTATCTAATTATTACAGAAAAAGGGGAAAACTTTCAATGATAATATGGTTAAAATTGTTATACACACACTTCCTAGTATCTCTCCCTTTTCACTGGTTTGTCCTTACCTTTGTATCCTTACTGGTATTCTAAGGCTAACAAGGCTAACCTTTCTCAAGAAAAAATTATGGACAACTTTGAGGTGAGTCACCAGTTGACTGAGTTTTTTCTGGGAGTATGACATTTCTAACGGTCATTGCTTCCTGCTTCCTAAGAGGTTTACATGGGGTTGTTAACATTTTTTACATCTTGCTTCCTCCATTTTATATCTGAAATGAATATATATGGCGTGTTTTACATATATTGGACACCTTTTCTTTGTTCATTTTGTTATACATAAAACTCGTTTTATGTATCTCTTGAGACTGTGTTCCATTATTGAACAGGATTTCATAATTTTTTAGATGTTTTAAGCTTGGAGCCTCATGTATTATCCTATGCCCACACTTTCAAAGCCTCTGCTATCATTTTACACTTTTCTACATTGCATTTTTATTCTAGGGTCATAAAAACATACTTGCTATTAATATATATGATCAAGAAGATCCCAGAATCATAGGATGGTTTAGGTTGGAAGGGATTTTAAAGATCACCTAGTTCCAACCCACTGCCATGGGCAGAGACACCTTCCGCTAGTATAAATTGCTCAAAGCCCCATCCAACCTGGCCTTGAAGAATTTCAGGGATGGGGCATCCACAACTTTCCTGGGCAACTTGTTCCAGTGCCTCACCACCCTCCTAGTGAAAAATTTCTTCCTAATATCTAATCTAAACATGCTGTCTTGCAGTTTGAAGCCATTACACTTCCTATCACTACATGCCTCTGTAAAAAGTCCCTTCATGTCTTTCTTGTAGGCCCCCTTCAGATACTGCAAGGCTGCTATAAGGTGTCCCCGGACCCTTCTCTACTCCAGGCTGAACAACCCCAACTCTCTCAGTCTATCCTCATAAGACAGGTGCTCCCGCCCTCTGATTATTTCTAGGCCCTCCTCTGGACTCGCTGCAACAGGTCCATGTACCTTCTTCTGTCAGGGGCCCCAGAGCTGGATGCAGTACTCCAGGTGGGGTCTCATGAGAGCAGAGTAGATGGGCAGAATCACCTCCCTTGACCTGCTGGCTGTGCTTCTTTTGATGTAGCCTAGGATGTGGCTGGCTCATGTTAACCTTCTCATCCACCAACACCCCCAAGTCCTTCTCCTCAGGGCTGCTCTCAATCCATTCTCCACCCAGCCTGTATTTGTGCTTAAGATTACCTCAAGTCACATGCAGGACTCTTCACTCGGCCTTGTTGAACTTCATGAGGTTTGCACAGGCCCACCTCTCAAGTCCCTCTGGATGGCATTCCTTCCCTCCAGAGTGTCAACTCCAACACACAGCTTGGTGGTGTCAGCAAACTTGCTGAGGGTGCACTCAGTCACACCGTACATTTCATCAAATATTTTTTATTTTTTTTTGTAAATGTCTTGGCTAAGAATGCCTAGCATTGTATTTATTCTGTCTGCACACTGGACTGGGACTTTTTCATTTCATATATAATTTGCAACCTGCTACCGTGATTCCAGAAAAGAAGGTATTAATTTTTATGGCTCTGTAGAAAAAAAAAGACAGACATGTTGTTATGGAATTGAGGTACATTACCTATGTGCTTTAATAACAGAAAATATATTGTACAACAGAAGACTTTTATCCTAACTTTAGTGAATAAATGTAGGCATTTTAACATAATTTTGAAATTATATCTGAAAAAAACAGAGAACATATCAATACAATTTTTCATGAAAATATATTAGCAAGTGTAGTTCTAATTTAATAGGCACTAATAAAAATGTCACAAGCCAAAGATTTGAATGTGCAAGGAGCTCTATGTTAAAAGAAATGGAAAGAAGGAAGGGAAATTCTTTTAAAATATTCTGCTTTAAAAACAAAAGACCAACAAAAGACTCTTCCTGTTTAGTGGAGCTGTCTGTGAATGTAAGGATAGTTCGAGTCTCTGTCTAGCATGTTAATCAAAAGACCATCCTTAGAAATAATTAGGTACTAAAAAGTTCAGCGCTATCATTGCTGTACAACTTACTAAGGAAATCCAAAATTTGGGATGCATGTTTAAGAGATCTGGATATATAATTTCAAAATACATTGAAGACCTTAAAATGGACAGATTTGGATTCACTTAATGCACTTTTACTTGTCACAAATCTAGCAATGTATACCTATCTAGGCTTCACCAGTATCTAGGGATGAGAGGCAAACACCTCTAATCATTCCGCCATGTATATCCCAGATAGTTTTCTTAACTAACTATAGAGGCATCCTATATATCTAACATTTTTAAAGGCTAATGTTAACTGAAATCAATCATGTTCTGAAATTAAACTGGATATGCAAAAATGGGAGAAAAAATGAATTGTTAGAAATAAATGGATTTGAACCTGATCCAAAGTCACTAAAAAAATTAGAGTCCTTTTATCGACTTTGTCCTGGGTTGAGAGACACAGGACTAACTTTTCTTCTAATGCTGGGGAAAACTGCACTTTTAGAAGACTCTAGTGTCTGAATTTGTGAAAATATTTACTTTATAGCCAGCCAGGCTCTGTGGGATTCAAAGTTAGTGTTTTTGAGCCT